>VXBP01000312.1:57431-147976 GCA_013400115.1 Rhinopomastus cyanomelas | reverse complement strand
GAGAGGCTCAACATGAGCCAGCAGTGTGCACTTGCGGCCCAGAAGGCAAACTGGATCCTGGGCTGCATCAGAAGTGTGGCCAGCAGATGGAGGGAGGTGATTCTCCCCCTCCACCTGGAGGACTGCGTCCAGTTCTGGAGCCCTTATTACAAGAAGGATGTGGATTGCCTGGAGGGAGTGCAGAGGAGGGCCACGAGGATGATCAGAGGGCTGGAGCACCTCTTCTGTGATGATAGACTGAGAGAGTTAGGGCTGTTGAATCTGGAGAAGAGGAGGCTCCCAGGTGACCTTCTTGTGGCCTTCCAGTATCTGAAGGGGGCCTACAAAAAAGGCTGGGGAGGGACTATTTAGGATGTCAGGTAGCAACAGGACTAGAGGGAATGGAGCAAAACTGGAGATGGGTAGATTTAGAGTGGATGTGAGGAGGAAGTTCTTCACCATGAGAGTGGTGAGGGCCTGGAATGAGTTGCCCAGGGAGGTGGTTGGGGTCCCATCCCTGGAGGTGTTTAAGGCCAGGCTGGATGTGGCTTTGTCCAGCCTGGTCTAGGGTGGAGTGTCCAGCCTGGTGGGGGGGTTGGAACTGGATGATCCTGTGGTCTCTTCCAACCGTGAGTGATTCTGATTCTGTAACTTCTCCAGTGAAGTGATCCTGCTGTGGCAGGGGGACTGAACTAGATGATCTTTTGGGGTCCCTTCCAATCCCTAATGATTCTATGATTCTATTCCTGCATCAAAATCTCTTCCAGCAAGGAAGGAGTTAACCTGCCTCAGCTTCAGAAATGTTTTCTTTCCCCTCCAGCGCAGTGGCAGTAGTGCAGGGCAGATGTTGGTGGTGCAGAAGTGAGGTAGAGAGGTGGCTGCAGCAGGGGATACGTTGAGCAGGTGGAGTAGGCCAAACAATTTTGGGGTACTTATGTGGGGACAAGGTTTTCCTTTTCCCCTCTTCTTAGTACCGCCACCCTGTTTGTGTGTCTTGAGAGTGTGGTTTCAGTTTCATTTTGGTTGGTAGCACACTGAGGCCTTTCTGTCCCTCTTCTGCTTCACCCACCAGTCCCCCTTTCCCTTCTCCTCCTCATCTCTTGTCTTTATCCCTTCCCGTTATCTCTGACCATATCATAGGAAAATGCTTTAATTGAACATGTAAACATCATCTAGGATATTCCCAGTTTCTCCTTTTTACTGCCTGTCATCCACAGCTTTTCAGCTTTTAGCATTTGTTTGGAAAGAGGGGTTAGCAGGTCTCGGTCAGGGGGAAGGGATGGACTTGAGTGATTGAGGAAGAACATTTTTTTTTTATTTTTTGCCTTTCCCTTTATTTTGTTCTTCTTTTCTACTTAATAAAGTCTTTATTTAGGTTCAATAAAGTTTAATATTTCTAGTTCCAGTTTCTGGAAGTGTGTTTACCTCTTCTCACCTCTGCAACCCCGGGGGTGGGAGGACATTTCCTTCTGCACAGTTGGGCACAATACAATTTTGTGGGCTAACCTAGTGCTGAACCGTGACAAGGAGACTGTGTCAAAATGCTTTACTGAAGTCAAGATAGACCACATCCAGTGCTCTGCCATCATCCATCCACCTGGTTATGCCCTCACAAAAGGCTATCAGGTTAGTCAAGCATGACTTCCCTTTGTAAAGCCATGCTGACTGTCCCTAACGACCCTCCTGTCCTTGATGTGCCTGGAGACAGTGTCAAGGATAAATTGTTCCATCACCTTCCTGGGATTGAGGTGAGGCTGACCAGTCTGTAGTTACTTGGATCCTTCTTCTTTCCCTTTTTGAAGATTGGGGTGACATTTGCTGTCCTCCAGTTCTCTCCTGATCCCCATGACTTAGCAAACATTATGGAGAGTGGCCTAGCAATGACTTCTGCCATCTCCCTTAGCACGTGTGGGTGAATCCCATCTGGGCCCATGGATTTGTGTCCATCCAGTTTGCTCAGCTGATCCCTAACCCAGTCCTCATCAACCAAGGCAGGCTCCTCTCTTGCCTCCACTTCCTCTGGAGTCTCAGCAGTCTGCAGCTTGATATCAAGACAGCCCCCAGAAGTACAGACAGAGGCAAGTAAGGTGTTGAGTATCTCTGCTTTCTCTGTATCCTCTGCCTCCAGGGCACCCATCTCATTCAGAAGGGGGCCTACATTGCCTCTAGGTTTAGTTTTACCTTCAGTGTGTTTGAACAAGCCCTTTCTGTTGCACTTGACCTCTCCTGCAAGGTTTAATTCAACGGAGGTCTTGGCTTTCCTAATTGAGTCCCTAAATATACTCCCTTCTAATCTTGCATGTGGAAGAATATTTCCTCATGATCTGGTTACTTGCAAAATCTATTTATTGGATCTCAACATCTCTGTCTTCCTCAAATATGTTTGCGAAATGCTTTGTATTTGTTTCCTCTCAGATTATGCCTTGTGTATACTTCTTTCAACTTTCTGTGTAAGATTTGCCTTGCAAAGTAAACTTCTTTTCTCTTAATGTAGTCTGTGTTGGAGATGCTCCTATGGCTGCCACTCATTGTGCCTGGCATAATGATGCCAAAGCCATGCATTTCAGTGGTGCTGAAAGAAATGTTGTAGTGGGTTATTGCTTGGACTTGATGATGTCAAGGGCCTTTTCCAACCTGAATGATTCTGTGATTGCTTTCAAGCTGTGTGTCTTTTGCAAGGCCGTGCTCTGCACCTTCATTCCGTTTGTAGATAGCCCCTTCACAAATGAATGGAGTGCTCCTGAAGGCAACAGCACGGCTTATTTTAAGAGACAGACAGACATTAATATCCCTGATACATCTTGCAGCAGGAGAATCATGCCCACTCCTATTTCTGAGTCACAGCTTGCCCCTGAGAATAAGGTTTGTGAACAAGTTCCTGAAATATACCTTTCCTGTGGTGAAGGGTTCCGTTTTCCTCATGTAAGAGGCTGGCAAACTGTTTAAAGGGAACAACACAAAGCCTGAAAGACTTCCACCCTTGGCAGTCTCGGCAGGGAAGCATTGGCCTATCCCTCATTTAGTCTTCTCTCATGAGCCTATTTCCTTTTCATTTTCCTGTTGTGCCTTTTGATGATGCTTTTTTTTAAGCTTCTTTGGACATTCCAGCTAAATACAGTTCCCTGTCCTTTCCAAGAGCTCTGCTGCAAGCTTCAGCTGTTTCCTAAAGTCCTTTTAAGCTGCATCTGGACTCTTGGATCAATACAACCAGCCTTGCTCACTTGGCTATTGTATCAGAAGTCATGCAAGAAATTGATTCCTTTTATATGTGTTGGAACATGAGAAGGTCTTTCTATCTCTGTCTCTGTATCACAATATAAATTAGTTGTAGTCCTTTTGAGAGTAGAACTAGCAAGAGTCTCGCCATTCTTGTGAATAAATAAGTAACTAAAATCCACAGGCTGGATTATGTCAGTGTGTCCTGATAGAGGTCCAGAAAATGGAGCTTTTTGTTTGCTCATAAAACGTTGAATAATACAACCCAAAGTCGTTCTTCTTTTCACGGAGTTAGTTTTAGGGTTACTAGCCCACAGGTACTTAATTTGCAGAAATGGGTAAGTACCCTGACTCTAAATCTATCAGGGTCCACACTAGAAATTGAGTAAGCCACAACTGAGTAAGTATTAGAATGAGGATGCTTCCCAAATATAATAGCTTAATCTGTTTTCCTCACTGTTCAGGTAACTGTGATTGGATACACCCTTGGGATACCAGATGTGATCATGGGCATTACTTTCCTCGCCGCAGGAACGAGTGTCCCTGACTGTATGGCCAGCTTAATAGTAGCAAGACAAGGTACTGTGTCTGCCAAAGCATAACTGCAATCGTACATACGTGCTCAGCGATTTGCTTCCTCTGTAAGCACAAATTCTCAGTGGAACTTGTACTGACTTCTAGACGACCTCTTGAACCCAGGGAAGCGAAGTACTTTAAGAGGATCTGGCAGAAGTTACGCTGGTCCAGTCATCGTACTTATCCAAATGCCCGCTTCTTTCCCATAGGGACATAGGAATAGCTGCACTGAACAGCACTTTAGATAAATGTCAGCTACATCCTCATCAGCCTTCCAACTCAACCTGTCAGAGGCTTCCTCATGTATTTTAAAATTTTGATGAGGATTCTTTACATTTCTGTTTTCACTTGAGAAGTACCTGTAGCCACATCCCTTGCTGTTGTTGAAAAAACATTAGACCTGACAGTGTGATCACCTCTACTGCAGTACAATAAGAAAGTGTCCCAATTGTATTCTTTTCCACTTTTTCAGTTTCCACAGTCTTTTTTTTTGGTCCAGATAATGAGATCTCCAGCACACATCATTGGGCAAGCAACCAGGATTTTGAATGGATAAATTAAGTGCTCAAAAGCCCCATCTTTGTAGTTTGAGACAGGCAGAATGCTCTTAAATGCTGCTTTATTGAAAATCATTATCTATTTAAAATATTTCATTTTCCAGGTCGTATTATTTGTTGAGTGTAGGAAAATCTCAAAAAAAGCAGTACAAGAAAGTGTTCAGGATTCTTAGGAAACCATCTTCCTACTACATTAGTTTTCCCTCTGTAGTATTAAAGTGAATAGGTTTTTGCAAGAACGTAATGAAAGCCTATTACATTTTTAAATGCACTGAATGCCTTTATTTTGATTAGTAGTCCTTTAATATTAGGCAAAACTACTGTAGAGGTCATTTCCTCTGAAAGTGAAGGTAAGCACTATCTGGCAAAAAGCAGCTGCATTCACTTCCAAGTCCAATGCAGGAACTTTGTACTGTATGGATTCAAGAGAGCTCTTTACCAACAGATTGCAGACATACTTAAAAAGCGGAGAAGAACACTAGTATCATGTGGATCCAAGCACAAGTTTCCTGCAGAAAGATAGCAGTGTATCCACTCGATGTGCCCTCCAAGTATTTGTGGGCTGTTTCCCATTTATGTCAGAATTCTTCTTTCTTTCCAGTGTTTGCTGTTTGGAAGTGACTCAATAGTTAGGCCAGTGCCTAAGGGAAGTTAGCAGGGGGCAGAGAAATATTTTACATTGACACTGGTGCAGAATTAAATGCCAGTGGTGAGCATCAGGAGAAGGGACTTGCTCATAATTCACTCTTTTAAAATTTCCTGTAGTATTCTATTGCTTCTGATGTGACATCATTGCTATGCCCCACGGAGGTGCTTAATATCTTTGACTGCCATCTGGTTGGATCTTTTCAGGCCCAGTTTTCATTACTCGCGTGACGTAAAGGCCACGTGTCCACATAGTAGACTCACTACATAATCTGCAGGTTCCCTGAGGCTGCAGACTACCTAGAACAGGACTTGTGTATTTTTTAATTTGCATTGAGCTCAGGTGCTGAGTGGATACCACACACAGAGGAAAGCCTCACCAAGACACCAGGAGGGTGTGGTTGAAGCAAGCAATTTTTCTGCACTTTTTTCACAAGTCATGCAAAGATTATGGAAGTTGTTTCCCTACCTCAGATACTTGGACCAGTCCAAGAGGGCTTGGATCAATGCAGTTAGTTCCCCTTTAGCACTAGCACTCTACTACCCAAGAATTGTTGTTTTCTTCTCACAGGCCTCGGCGACATGGCAGTATCTAACACAATAGGAAGCAATGTCTTTGACATTCTTGTGGGGCTTGGTGTTCCATGGGGTTTGCAGACCATGGCGATTGATTATGGATCAACTGTATGTATACTCGGCAAATGTTTAATTTGTTTATTATTTAAAAAAAAATCCTAAGAAGAAAGCATGCAAACACAATAAAATTTAAAAACCCTAACCACCTGCTGAGTATGTGTTGTAGTAACCAGTATGTTACTGATTACTAAGTAAAGTATTATTTCTTTGCCAACATACCAGGAGTTAAAGAAGCAATTAACAAATTAATAAGCTGCAAATATTTCTCAGTTTATCAGTGGGGGTGTATGATACAGGAGATAAACAGTGCCATGGATATCTGTTCATGGCTCCACTACAAGCATAGTTTCAAGTGTACCTGTCTTCTGTGCCTTCGTATTCTTGTCTGTAAGATGAAGATAGACTGAGGGAATTGGGGCTCTTCAGCCTGGAGAAGAGAAGGCTGCAGAGGGACTTTTATAGCAGCCCTGCAGTACCTGAACAGGACTAGAGGAAAGCTAGCTAAGAACTTTTTGCCAGAGACTCTAATGATAGGACAAAGGAGAATGGCCTTAAAGGCAGTAGATTTAGATTAGATTTTAGGAAGAAATTCCTCACTGTGAGGGTGCTAAGGGGATTGGACTAGATGATCTTTCGAGGTCCCTTCCAATCCCTTATGATTCTATGATTCTACGCCTAGTGAGGCTGTGGATGCCCTCTGCCGAGAAGTGTTCCAGGCCTCATGGGTGGAGCTCTGGGCAATCTGGTCTGGTGAGAGGTGCCTCTGCCCGTAGCAGGGGTGGTGGAATTACCAATAATCTCAGAGGTCTTTTCCAACCTAAGCCATTCTTACACATACAGAATAACAGCGTATATCTCTTTTTTAACATAAACCCCATTAGAAATACTGATGCTTTTCTGATGAACGTGGATTACTTATACATTAATATACTAAATTCCTTAATAATAAATAAGATTGGGAATATTGTCTGTTATCAGTTTGCACAGTTTAAAATGAACAAGTCATTCGCTGTTCAAAACCGAAGGTCGACAGTAAATCAATGTATTGATTTCTGACCTCCAAGGCACGTTTATTGTATGTTGAGCATTTTAATGGTCTCTTCTTTGTTTAATTCCTACAGGTTAAAATAAACAGCAAAGGACTGGTCTATTCAGTTGCACTTTTGCTAGGATCAGTGGCACTTACTGTAAGTATTTGAGTGTTTTCAAGTGTTCCAATTGCACAATGCTTACTAGAGAATTACATGCTATAGAAGGCCAAAATGGAAATGTGTATTATCTCCAAACCTTAGGTTCTTGTAAAGCATGATTCTTCTAGCAATACCATGAGTTGAAGAGCAACCATTGTTCTCAGCGAGAACTGAAATCTGACATTTTGTGCAAGAGTTGCCAGATATGTGTAGGTCCCATTGATTTCAGGGGCAGTGTTGGAGTTGTGGGATCCAGTAACGCCTCTGTGCCCCTGTGTCTAGCTGCAGAGCTGTCTCTGTGCTGGGCCAAGACCCAGATATGCTTCAGTTCTCTTTGGCTTTGTCTCTGATTTCCAGTGCCAACCTGAACTAACCAAGTGCTGTTGCCAAACCCCTTAAGGAAGACTGGTCTTTGAGGACTGCAGACCTCAGGACTCAGAACAGGCATGCTAGCGTCACTTAGCGTAGTACACTTACTCTTGTAACACGTAATTTATTAAGGTGAACCAATTACTCTGTTTCAAATGTCAGTTTTGCTGGTACTTAAGGTGTGATCCTACTGACTCCCAGGAGACCTTCTGTGGGAAGAATCAAATTCCAAAGGTATAAAAAAATATCCACTTGTACTAATGGCTTTCACTGGCTGCCTGTAGGCGCTTTGTAGAGGAGGGGATCATCACTGGAGATTTCACGCTGTTGCACGACTAGGTCTTAGACAACTCCACGTCACCTGTGCACGACTTAAATGATAGAATGACCAGAGCTGTTTACTGTCCCACTAACTTGCTAATGCATCTGATTTGTAAGCTGTGGGAGCCTGTCCTTTTCTTATCCCCAGTTCTGCCGTACTGCACAGTACTTGTGAAATAACAAAGGTGCCTCTGTAGACATGTGTATCTGACGTTGCTGCATGTGTATTGGTGATGGGCACTTGGGAAGGAAATGGGAGGATTATGCAGATGTGCTACTGTGTTAACTGTTCATGTTTTTCTGAAAAGAATGTTTTCATGACATAAGCTGTATCACCCAGGTTCAAAGGGTCTATTATAGTCTCATTTGTTCTGATGGGTACCCTGTTTTGCGCAGACCTTCTAGCAGAACAAATAACAATGCAGAGGCACTCAACAGCATTGAAAATACCTTCCCCGAGATGCCTTTGCGAGGACTTTATTGTTTTGCTACCTGTAACTTGTAACTCCCCTTAATTCGGGAACTGAGTAAAACATCAGAGAAAGCACATCTTCTGAAACTGTTGAAAGAATTACCATTGGGTGCTGGTGTATACTGGACCACAAAGGATGAAGGAGAACGCGGGAGGGAGAGGCATTCGTGTAGGTCAGCGTATTCCTTAGGTCATTCTGAACCAGTAAATGAGTGCTGCCTGACTAGAACGTGCCCCAGAGCTGAAAGTGTGCCACAGACTGGAACTGAATACCTAGGAGCCTGTTTCTCAGTTACATGAAGAACTTGCAAAGGGGCTTTAAAATGGGTTCATTTATTGTGAAAGGATCTTGAGACAACTGAGTGTCAGACCACAGTTTGTGCTCTTAGTCTAGTCTTTTCCATTCCTTGATTAGAAAAACGCGTGTTGCCTTTTTGATCTATAAAATACTGAGAATGTAGTTTTATGTATTTTTCGTGCAGGATCTCTAATTTGAAAGACTCTTAATTTTTGATGTATAATGTCTGTGATTCTGTTGCCAGACATGTTTTTGGGAGCTTAATTAACTAACACGTTGTTTGCTTGCAGGTGCTTGGAATCCATATAAATAAATGGAAACTTGACCGGAAGTTGGGCATCTATGTGCTGTTTCTATATGTTGTTTTCCTGTGTTTCTCTATACTGATAGAGTTTAATGTCTTCACCTTTGTCAACTTGCCTATGTGCCGAGAAGAACTTTAAAAAACAAGAAAGAGAGAGACTGAAATTCTTCTGATTGCACCTGCTATGAATGACAGGGGGCGTTTCATTTTTCTACTTTCTTTGCATCAGTAATTTGGGTGTTGTTCCTGCCTCATCAGCTAAGAAGCCCTTTGACCTTTGTGGAAGGAAACCACATCTTTCTTTTAACATGCTAGCATGAGGCAACCAAAGCATCTTTTTCCTTTTTGGATATTGCTGCTCAGTCATAAAGCCGTGTGGATTTTATGCAGAACTCTAAAATGACCCATTTCTGGGACATTCTGTTGTGGTTTTTGTTCTCCTTTTGCAGACAGTCAACCACCACCATCAAGGTTAGCAGGAAGACCAGAGAAAGGTCTTTATAGTTCCTTCGGTTTTAACATTTACTTTCTGTGGAAGAATAAGAGACAAGTTCAGAACTTTTCTTGGCTCAGTCACAATATCCCAATTGCAGGACCAGAAAGTCCATGGCACATACTACGGCGTGCACTGTTGAGGACATCATTTCCACCTTCAAGTGCTCTGCTTATAAGGAAGCACACTGACAGTTTTTTTATGGCAGTGTTGAATATTTATCACTCTTTTCAATAAACATGAACAATGTGGCAGAGAAAGAAGAGGAAATGGTTGTGTGTTGTATCACTTGTAATGATGCACACTAAAAGTCAGACTATCTGCATATCAAAGAAGAGAATTCATGCAGAAATTCATACTTGAAAAATACATTTTACCATTAATGAGGAATGCATAAATATAAATTAACATCTGTGGGATATTACACCACAAGAAAAACTTTGCCGTGTAAATTTAGAAGAAACTAAACAGATAAAATGTAACTGGGTGCTCAGCAACTATCAGTTACCAGCTGAGATTAGTGTCTGAATTATCCAAACTTCCTTCGTGATTATATTTTGATTGGGTAGGTGGCAGGAAGAAACTTATTTCATCAGTCAGGAAGCCAATATGTTGTTGTCCATTTTATATTTATTCCAGAAGCTCAGTGAAGATGTTGTCTGGCACTAAGCAGTGCAAATAAGAAACATCCTAGACAAAGCAAGTCTGTCAAGAGAATATGGTCCTTTCTTTGGGTGCATGCAGGTTTGGAAGCACGATGTACTTCTTTGTAACGCCTCAGTAGAAGCCAAGTTTTGCTGTCGTTTTCACCAGCACAGATCTGACGTGAGCCGGTACTCTGGATGTAATTGACAGCAAACTGTGGCCCAGAGTATTAGAAATAATGCATAACATTCCACACTTGAGCAGTCATACGATTGCAGATTGCTGAAACGGCATATTTTGAATTTCTGCTAAGCTTTAAAAATACTCTAAAGCTGTATGTGAGCAATCACATAACATTTCTAAGGAAGCACAATTAACTTTATACACAGATTTTTTTTTTTTAATTTTTTATAGTGTTCATAAACCAAAACAATTCTGCCAGCCAAGTTTATGCATTTTTAAATATATAAATATTTTGCACTAAGGCCATATAAAAAAATCCCATTATTGTGCAATGAGAACATACTATCAAACTTCAGCAAATAACCACTAAATCAGGAAGTTCCTTGTTTTGACATCTATAACAAATCGTTCCGTTTAGCCAGCTCATGTGCAGAATACTGTTTACACCAAGTAATGTGTTTACAATTAAGGTTATTGTAATAATTACTTTCATACAAATTAAGGGGTGTATTCTGCTCTTGATTTTTTTTTTTAAGAATTAGGTCTCTCAGTTGAATCCTAAGGAAAGAAGATCAATACGTTTGTTATTTGCTTTACACTTTGTTACAGATTGTCAGTATTAATGTCCATTCGGAGGTTCTCACCTTCGTTTAGTCGTTTTGTAGTTAAACTAGCCAGTCCTAAGGATGGCAACAAATACAGCATTATCAAAATGCTTTACTCAACAGGCCAGAAAACACGTTGATCTCAAGCATACTGGTGACCCCGTTTCCAGGCACTCAAGACACTTTTGCTGCAGAGTAGAGCTGAGGAGATGGAATTCACGTTCATCTTTGTGAGTCTCCAGTTGCAGAAAGGCTGTGCAGACGCAGCATACCGTTGCACCGCTGCAGGAACATCCTCTCCAGTCATGCTGTCTTCCCTGCTGTTTTACAGGAGGACAGACTGCTGCGGAAAGTCTTGTGATGGCTTAGGTGCAAGGCTGAGAGGAGCAGACAGACTGAGTAAATGGGTTTTTCCCCTGTGTGCTACAGTTAGCTGCACTTGGAGAACACAAGTGTTTGCTTTTCTGTGCACATGACACAGCTCAGATGTCTTTACGTACTGCAGAAGAGTAGTTTACAGTGCCAGACCTAGTAACTGTACCGTATCTTCAGATTTCTGAGCCAGGCAGACTGGAAACACTAGTTTGTTCTGCAGCATATATATCCAAATATGCACACCATTGCATTTGCTAATGCCATGAGCCCTTCAGATATCACTGAGATACCGTTTTCCCTGACTTGAATATCACATGCTCCAGAAATGCAGAGCTGAGGAACATGATTCAGTGGTGACCCAGCAATGCTGAGTAAATAGTTGTAAAGATGTTCTTAAAGGTAACTTCCAGTAAGAGACAGTTTCAGAAGTTAATATTGACCTGTAACCCCATGGCCGGTCCCTAGAACATAAACTCACATCAGTGCAGCTTAGATTTAATTCTAACGTTGCGTTTTGTGAGGTGGTCTCGTACACATCTTCTGCTATGAGACGGGTATCATGTCATGCTTATCATTAGAAATGACATCAGTAGGATGCTCCTCTGACACTGCCACATGACCAGGGATGTATTGTTTGCCAAAGAATTGTCAGATGCTTTATCAGGGCCTTCATATGGAGCAGTTTAAAAAGAGTCCCTATAAAGTAGTTGCTATCACAGTATCACTATAATATGCTATGCTATAATATGCTAAAATAAATAAAGGTAGTGGTTACCGACCAAGCCATGCAGATTAAAAGAATGGCCCGAGAAAGATGTGATTGACAGACTTGTGTGTCAGCTAAACCCACATCAGAATGTATCAGTAATTCAGGAGACTATCGCTGAGTAACGGCAGACTAGTGCCTTTCACGTACGTATGAACACAGTGATGTAGATTTGCTTCTGTGGTCGGGAAGCCGCTATAGATACTGCCATTTTCCAGTCAGGAGAAGAAATGACTTGTGCTTGGCTCTCTGCAGTTAGTACAGTTCTGTACTGCAGCTGTTCAAACTGTGTCTGTGGAATTTTTCTTGTACTAACCATTACCATTACAAAAGTTAAGTGGCTGAGTTTGTACATCACAATTTTGTGTAAGTTAATCATAGAACCATAAGTGAATGCTCTTCTCAAGAGTGAGAAGAAAGCTGGTGGATTTGATTCGGAAAACTGTTACTGTGGTCAGAAAATTGCCAGCATACTAACACTGAAAATTGATAAAACTCAGAAAAATATCCATGTCCAGCAAAGCTTAACTTCAGTAGTATTTATTCCATGCTTAAAGCTTAGTAGATATCCAAGTGCCTTGCTGGATTGTGTCCTGAGATCACAGCAGAGCATGCTTTCTGGGTTTTCTATCATATTCACATCTTTTCATATTTCATTGGTTTTGTAGTCTGAAGGTTTTATTTCTTTCTCAAATTAAAAGGTTTGGCCAGAATCTGTGGACTTATGCTTTGCTGACACCTCTTTGGATTTCCACCCTTGTAAATAAGAGACTCCTTGTCTCAGATTTCAAAACTCTGCATCTACCCTGATGTACAAGCAGGATCAGAACGGAGTTACTGCTGGCCAGGGAGAGGTTTTAGCAGCTCTTTGCAGTTCCACGGCAGTAGTGCAGTCCCACGTAGACCCCCACAGGGTGCAGTCCTGTCTGTTGTGAGCAGATGGGAGCGTTTCCTTTGAGTTCAGCAGTCTTCCATTCCGTTTACTCACCATAACAATTGTACTACATCGAAAAGTATTGCCTGAGTAAAAAGAGTTCACGTGCAGGGTCTACTTGCCTAAATCTAAGAAGCCACAGTATGGTTGTTTTTATGACTAATTGATGATGTAAGGGCTGCTTCCAGGGCTGGAGTCTAGCCTAGAAGAACACCTGAAGTCTTCCCAACAGGTACAGCATCGTTACCTTGCTTCTGGTTCAGTCACTGGCGTGCCAATTTTATTTTGTTTTGATGTACTTGTTGCAGCTGTAGCAAACATTATCATTAGTTTCTGGTTTAGAGTAGATTTGTAAACATTCTGTCAACTTGTAAACACATGGAAAAGTCCTTTATCAGTCTATTACTTAGCAATTACAGAGGAGATTCTATTCTGTCTTTGATTTCCTTAGTGACTGTGCTTTAATTACACATGTCTGTTTCTTTTTTGTGTTTGCTGTAGTTCCACAAATCCCCCAGGAGTTTTACTGTCTTCCTTTCGTAGTTATCTTGCAAATCTCATGCCATGTGTTGCATCCTGCTGTTAGATGGTTTGGGTAGAGGGCTTTAAACTGTGTAAGTACTGCCTGATCATTCATGCCAAGGAAAAATCAGACCTAATGTGATATGAAAGTGACCCTAAAATAACACTGATAGCCAGGTGAAACCCAAGAGCCATCCTAACCAAAATATATTACGTCTGAGCATAATGTTCTGTCGTTGCAAGCCTCAGCTTTCTCAGTTGTTTGTGTTTTAAGCACTTGGAAGAGTATTTCGCCAGCGCATGCATTTTTTACACATCTTTGAGTCTGAACTCCAGATTTTCCATTTTGTTGGTTGGTGAGATTTATATGACAGTTACAGAGGTAAATGCCAGTACTGAGTTCAAGCAATTCTGACGTGAACCCTTCATTAGTCCCTTGAACTGTTTTGAGAAAGCTGTAGGCAAATGAATGTTCAGCTGAGTCCAGCTGAGCAGAGGAGTGTTGCTCAACGGACACGTGCGTTCCAGTCTCGGACCTGCTGTGTACCTGTTTAAAAACCTCTTTCTGAACCACCTGACCGTATGCGTTTCTCACATTTCTCCCTGTGTGGGTTCTGATCTTTTCTCCCCAGAGAAAGCTGTGAGATCCTGTACATCACTGCCCTGACATGTAAGATACGTGTGGCGCCTGCTCCACAGGCTGGCGTGTAGTGAGTGTGGCCGTTGGTACATCACATTGTTCTGCTTGCTGCCGTGCTCCTGACGTACAGTGCGGTCTGAAAGAAACGAAGCATTTAGGGAAGCTGACTCCATTTGGGTGTTTTCTTACACAGATTACCAGTTTGAATTCTGTTTTTCTGTTTTACTTGCACAAAGAATGTACGCGATCGTTCTCGTCTTACTCGTCACTCATTAGCGAGTTCATCTTGGAAACTTGAAAGACAAATGTAAATGTTGATCGTTGCGGCAGGGAATCGTGACAAAATTCAAAGGTATCTGAATTAATCGGAACCAGTCAGGTGTAATCTCTAGAAAGGCTAATAACTCCAACTGAGATGCTTCTTTCAGAGGAATTTGGCAGCAAGATTGTGGTCCTTATTCACAGTATCACAGAACATTTGGGGTTGGAAGGGACCTTGAAAGATCATCTAGTCCAATCCCCCTGACAGAGCAGAACCCCCTAAACCAAGTCACACAGGAACACATCCAGGGGGGTTTTAAACCTCTCCAGAGAAGGAGACTCCACAACCCCCCTGGGCAGCCCATTTCAGTGCTCTGTCACCCTGATTCATGAACCAGTTGTGTGTGCAAAGAACACTTGCAACTCTGCTTCCTCAGCAGCATCCGTCTTTCAAATGACTGCAGCTCTGCAACAATTAGGACCAAATTCTTGCCTTCATGTTCTTGGGAGGAGTGCCAGTGCTCATTAATGTCCCTGGCAGTTGGCACAAATTTGTATCAGTGGAACTGAGAGTAGAATTTAGCTCCCACTAACTTCTCTGTTGCAAGAAAGTGTTTGAAGTCATTTATGAACGCTGGAGGTTCAGCTTCTGAACCGTGTCACGTTCCCCGTGTTTCATACTTGCAGGCATTTGCGGTGCACCCCTGGGAGGTGCCATACCTCTTTAAATACTATGAAAACTTTCTAGAATTGCTTACTTTGAAAAAGAAAGGGATGGGTTTGTAAACTGTAAATAACAGAAATGTATTTATCATGGTATTTATTTTTTCAATGACTGTGACCTTATGCACTGTGAATGCTCTGTGATATGGGGTCCTTTGTACAGATAAATATGTCATGAAATCCAAATGAATTTAATGTGATAATTTGTTACAAACTGTTGGCATGATATTTGATTATTTTTGTTGTGAAAATTTTAAAAAATAGTTAATTCAGCATTTATAAAAGATTATAGCAGCCAGTATTGTAATGCATTATATGAAAATACGTCCACGATCAATAAATTATATCAACAACTAGAGCGTTCAGTGGGTTTTTCTCGGATGATGAAAATGTGAAACGTTCTCACATTGATTGTTGAAAACCTTCAAATTTCAGGACCCATCTAGGATGCGTGCCTTCACTTGGTGGGATCTGGACCCTGCTGACCGGCATGACCGAAAATGGACATTTTTCACTGTTTCCAGGGAGATTCACCCGGGTTGAGGCAGCGTTTGGGGTGAGTTATCAGTTTGATTTGCAGCAATTCTAGAACATGATTTTCCCTTTTGGGACTAGAAATGTGTGATGTGCTGAGAGTAAACTTGGATGCACTGAGGCACTGATCCAGAAGCAAGTATGACAGTCTCAGAAACACCCGGATCAAGAGTGTTTTGGCTGCTTTGTCCCGTGGTGTGGAGGTACCCAGCGGGTTCACGCTGAGTCCTGGGTGCTGATTAGAGGGAATGGAAACAGGGTTCAAAAGCCACACAGTACCTACTGTTTACTCAGTTACCTAGGCTGTGGAGACACTGTTGAAGAGACCGAATAATCCCCTTTGCCCTTGGTTACGCGTTTCCAACGTCGCTACAGTCCACTTGCGGGTGTAGGATGGCTTCTGGCACGTGTCCATAGGCTCTGATGCAGTCTGTGCTGGGCTGGCAAAAAGCTTTCAAGTGCAGTTCTTGGAAAAAGAGGAGCTAAGACTTGGCTTCATCTCATGTGCTAGTGCATTAACAGTTTTCGTTAGACAAGAGGCCTCTCGTGAGTACTTGCTAGTCAGTTTGCTGCTGGAGGATGCAAGCTAAAACAAAGGTTGGCCTTATTTTCCTTAAAAGAAGAGGAATGTCCTGCATTCTTTAACTTTTGCGTGAGGGTTCATTCCTGGCTGTGTGCCAAGGCTAACGTTTTCTAAGCTGGTGGAAAGAAATTCTCATTCTCACACACAGAATGGGCTTCTAAAAATCAAAACCTGAATGTGGAAAGTAACTCTTCTTTTAACTTCCCATGGGTTTGACATAATGACCCATCAGGATCTGTTATATAATAGGCTTTATAAAAGGCACATAATCTCTGGATTAGTGACACAGTATGGATGACAATTCCTCCAGGCTCTTATCATACACCGTATTATTTTGATGCAGCAGCTTCCTACTGTGTGGATAGCAGAACCATCACATAATCCGTGCATATGCTGAAAGCATTTTATTATATCCAAAGTGCTCCCTGTACTTAAGAGCTTTCCCCCATAAGCCATTTTTAAACCTTTGCAACTTGGCTGTATAAAAAAGACCTTCAGCACGCTGTGGCTTAAGATGGAAAGGATGAATCAGCCCTAGAAGAGACAAGAATTCCCCTGTTTGCCTTGGATCTGTCACAGAGAAGAGGCATTTTGCAGTAGCTGGATACTGTTCTCCCATGTAGCTTTTGCATAATTGTCTAGCTCCAAAGCCTGATACTAAAACCCTGTGTCGCATTTTTAAGCCAGTAAAATCTCTGGCTTGAAAAACAACCAGCAAACCTTGGGCTAAATTTCTTATGTTTAAACTTGTCTTCATGGCCGCATTTTAAATATCTTACACAACCACTTAACTACGTTGGAGAAACACTAACTGTTATGCAGAAAAAGATGAGATTCTTTTCATGAAATGGGATCAATATCTTTAACAAAACTTACTTCAAATTTTATAACTCCGGCCACTGCTCTCTTTATATTGCAAGTAGGGCGATAGATTTCATACACACACAAAAAACCCACCCCAACCCAAAATTAACATCTCTCAAGTAATGTGAAACAGAAATCGTGCAGCAGTACTGGATTTCTGTATTCTGCACCTTCAATATTTATTTTCCTGGGTCTTCCAATTAGTTGTAGTCTTTTTGTTTATTCTTTCCTAACACCATCTTTGGAAATGCCCAACACTCTCTGCAAACTGATGTTCTGCGTTTGCAGACCGTTTGGGCTTTGCCTGGGATGGCTGCTTGTGTGAGCACAGGTTTTCCTCTGGTCAGGTCCATGCAGAGCAGCACACCTTTAGAGTGTTTTGCCCTAGCAAACGTTTGCCAGCCCAGCAAGGGCAAATTTGAGTGGAGCCAGTCCCTGTTGAATTACAAAACAAAAACCTGGGGCGGAGCTGAATTTGTGCAATGCATCTCGGAGTTGTTCTTATGCCAGTACCCGAGGCGAGTTTCAGAGGTGCCCAGATGGCAAGTAAATGCTTTATACCTGGAACCAGCAAGGATGCAGAGTTGAGATCTGACAGGACTGCAGTGGAGGATGAGTGAATCTCAGCCAACCAGTTTGTATGAGACCCGAGTTCTTTGTTGAGTTTGTTGTTGTCTGAAAAGTGCTGGGTAAGTTGACATAAAGAGCTCCTTCATTTAGTAGAAAAGTGCATTATGAGATAGAGTGGCTGAAAATTTAAAACAGGACAAAGAAAAAATCACTTGTGACTTTAAATAGCAGCAGTGAAGCAGTACAGGACCTTACATGGAAAGGTGCTGAATTTTCCATCATGCAGCCTTTCAGCTGGACTTGCTGGTTTCCCTGGGGAAATCTCTTTAAAAGCTAGAAGATAGATTTTTTTTTTTTCTTTTCCTAATGTCAGCAGACGTAACAAGCTTGACCAAAAAAATTCTGAGAAAGGTTTGTCTTGTAGAAGGGGTGACTTGGTCCCTGTGACTCCCCCTAGCCTAGTGCCAGCAGAACTGGCTCTGGGTTCCACACCGAGATGCAGTTTCTCGCATGCCCCTCATTCCCTTTTCTGCTGGGGGCTGTGTGGTGCAGTCTACTAACTCTTCAGAAGCTAGGAAATCCCTTCTAAACGGAAAAGGGACATCTCCCTCTGTGTTCCTCTACGTGCGATTACTTGTCTTTGCTCCTGCCTTGTTTTTTGACATTATGTAGTCCCTGAACATGTCCGGAATGATAGGGCTGCCAGACAGGAGTGCCACCAGCCCTATCTAACAGCCCATCTGTCGGTCTCCAGCCTCCACGGTCCTATTTCCAGTACAGCCAACACGACCACTTTAAGTAATTCCAGATGAAACGTGCTCTGAGCCTGCCTGGAGCTTTGAAGCACAGACTAGCAGTCCTACTTAGGTTTTGCTTTAACTGGGAATTTCTCTGCAAAGCCATCCTCTGCCAGTGTTAGACATTTCATTTTCTCAGGTCCTGTGCAAATACAAAGTTTTCCAAGCTCCATCTGGTTCCAGTTACTCAAGCAGTAGAAATACACATGCTTCAGGAATTTGCAGATGGAGACTTAATGGTTTGCTGCCTTATAAAATCCACCACAAAGTTCACTGTGCACCGTTGCCTGCTGAGGTACCTGTAGTTCCTGAAACAATTTCTCCCCCACATGCCTAAGTCAGAGAAACAAAGAAGCTGACAGTCTCAAGCCCTTCTTTCTAACAAGGTTAACCTGCCTTTTACTAAATAAGGCTGTGCAACACACACGCACACACGCACAAACACCCTTGACCACCAAAGACTGCCTCTTCCTGAAATCCCCCGTTCATATAAATACAGGAAGTAGAAAAAGAGAGGCTAAAGTCAGACCTTCTTGGCAGTTCGCTTGCGTTACAGTGCTTGTGTAGTCCTCTGCTGTCTGACACGGCTGAACCTGAAGCTGGTTTTAAACATCCTCTCCCTGCCACCCCTTGAAATATCGTCTCCGGTACAAAACCTAAGGATGTGGAGGCTCTGCTCAGCGATGGAAAGGAATCGCTGCTGCTTTCATTACCGAGAAACTCTAAAGCCACTGTGAAACAGAAAGTGCCTGAAAGTTTGCTGAAATGATGAAAACATCAGCAGGAGGCAAGGGAGCCAGGGATGACTCAGGGTAAGTTGTGAATCTTCAGTGACTGCTCATGTTTAATAACTTTTGTTTTCCTTTTCGTATTTAACAAAGAGCTCTCAGCTGCATTTGTGAGCAGCTGCCGAGTTATCAGCTACACGATCAGTGGTGCAGCAGGATTGTGCTGTAGTTTACAGGATTTCCTGCAAACAGCATGTTTCAGCTGAAAACAGATTTAGTGGGAAGGTTGGCTGTTTTGTGCAAAAGAATAATCAATTCCAAAATAAGGGGGTTCAGTGCACTGCGAGAAGTGACAAATCTTTTCTGAGAGGCTTGCCTTGTTCCTGAGCGGGTGAGGGCTCGTCCCTGTGGCTGATGTGTGCTCCAGCTCCAGCGTGCCCGCGGACTCCTGGGAGACTTCAGATGTTGCCTGCTGTCAGGAAAACCCTCCAGGCTGTCCCTGCTTCTGGACAGCACACACTGCACCTTGCAGGATTGGACTCCAGCAGGGAAAACGGGTTTTGACTGGGAGAACAGTCAGCTGCTGTAATTCCAGGATGAGGCTGGAATCCACCCAAGGCTTGTATAGTGAAGCCCGTGCTGAGGCTGAACATTTCCTGCTGCAGACAATTGGGGGAAAATGACATAGCTCCTGAAACCTTCAGTCACTCTCCTAGGAAAAGCACAGAATACCAGACATTAGGAGTGTTGCTAATCTGTCTAACAGTTTAGCCTGTCTCCTACTAATAACCCTACCAGTTCCAGATGTGTCTGTGATGGGTGCAGACAAAGGTGCATTTTTGGTCACTGAGGGTGCTGCTGGTCCATCCTCTTTGATAAAACTACTCCTGACAAGCCAGTGTGCTGTAGTTTCACTAACACTGTTCTGAAACACACACATGGAGTAGGGGAGGGAGGGAGAACCCTGTATTACAGCTGTCACTACTTTGGACTTGTTGAGTTGTGTACATGACCTTGGGACAGAAGCGTCATTGTTCCACTTAGAATTCCTCAGTTCCCCTTAACGTTGGGGACGAAGAGCACACAGCCATAAGGAAAAAAAAACCAGTAGACCAGCAAGAGGAATGTAGTAGATGGAAATCCGAAGAATTTACACTTTGCAGATACCCCTGGATATGTTTAAAGGTCATTTAGATGTGGTGCCTAGTGCTATAGTTTAGTGGTGAACTTGGTGAAGTAGCATTAATGGTTGGACTGGATGATCTCCAGAGTCTTTTCCAACTTGACTGATTCTATGACACTGTGGTTTTCTCTGCATTTATGGTAGTCAAGATGCTCAGTACTGAGAAGCTGAAAGAGTTGTACTGTCTCTTTCTCAGCTTATCTGAGAGGAGCCACACGCTTGCAAAGGTTTGCTTTCAGTTTAGAGTTGCAGGAGAAGATGGAGAAGTTGTAGAATCTGGATTTGGACTAGAAATCTAGATCCTAGGTTCGGACTGGAAAGTGGTTGCGAGAGTACTGAAGCATGAGTGGCAATGATGTATATGTTCATCATCATTTTGTGAGCATCTGGACAATTTAACATAACAGCTTTTGTTTCATTAACTCATGGTCTTCGCTATCAATTTAGCTTCTGCTCATGAAAAGGAACCTTTAGGTATTTAAAAAAATCTGTTTTAACCCTTTACGTGCTGCAGTGTCGCTGAACCCCCTCAGAATTTCACTCGAGCATGTGTACTTTGTGGCCTTCAACACCTTGAAGAATTAGAAGTGTGTCTGAGCTAATTTCCTGTTGTGGTCATACTGAACTGGGCACTAGTTTTGCGAAGCATGTCTAGTAGCCTTCAAAAGAGATGTTATCATAAAAGGCAAGTTGGCGAAGGAGAACTTGGACCTGATTTTAAATTCGGTGTGCAAAATTGCATGGGCAAGGGCTGAGAGGGCACCTGCATTCACCATAGTCTTCAGGTTATTGATTAAATGGGAAAGGTTACATGCACAGAGACCACAACAATGCAAGTTATCGCAGAAGTACCCTGGCAACTTGGAAAGCGTCTCTGCATCCGATCCTAGTAATGGCTGGAGGGTCTGTTCTGCACATAGCTAATCACTGGGGGTGTTCTGCTGACTTCTGAAATGGCAGAAAGGGGCAAGGAATCTGCCTCCAGAATCAGTAGCTCTTGTGGGAAGAAGCGTAGCTGGGTGCTGGGTGGAGGTACATCTCATCAAATTCTTCCCAAGTGGTTGGGAGAGAAACGGAGATGGAGTCAGTCATTCTGACCTAGAGTCACGTAAAACGTGGAGAGATCACAAAATGTCTGCAGGAATGTGAGCTGATTGAGCCTGGTGGCCATGGTTTCGTGAAAAGGTATATGTCCTCATTCCAACATCTGGCAAATACGTGGAGGAGATGATGAGGAGAGCAGACGGGAGCTGAGAAAGAGATATAATCTGTAAATATTAAGTAGTCCTTTGGGATGCAGGCTGGCTCAGGTAGCTGGGATGGTTCTCACTGCTGGGGCGATAGGCAATGCTTGTGCACCTTTCTGGTGATGCCTTTCTGGCACTAAGGCCACCGTCACAGCTGACAGGTTTCATGCAGTGAGTGTCACTGTAATGAGGTCAGACACTGGAGGAATCTGGGAACTGAACACCTCTTGTAGTTTCAAAGATTTTAACTTCCTAAGGGACTGTTGTGATTGTCTAGTCTGATCTACTGTGTAGAGCAGGCTGGAGAACTGCCTTGGTGAGCACCCTATCAAACCCATGACTGCTGCGGGAATGAGAGGTTATAGACATGTCATGGGCACGAACGCTCTCTTATCAAGTGACTTTTCTGCCCAGGAAGTCTTTTTCTGCAGTGGTGTAAGTAAATCTAATACTAACATTTACAGATTTGAACTGAGAAAAGGATTTTTAAAAATTCCTCAAGAACTGTCCTTCGTAAAGGATTTAATCTAAACTGATTCAAATCCTGTTCCCTCAAGAGGTCTTGGATTCAATGCAAAGTGCTGCTTAGGGCTCAAGCTAGAACATGTGAGATGCATGTTCAAGAGCTGAAGGGACAGTTCAGGCAACTGGAGACAAATTGATGCCGTTGAATCTCAGTGCTGTCTGTTAAACTCTGGTAGACTTTCGAGTCATGGGGAATGGTGCTTCTCAGGAAGGGAATGCCTGTGCTTGAGATGCATTGCATCAAGAGCAGCATCTTACTGTAAAGATTCAAAGAGGGGGTTCTCTCAAAAGAACATGATGTATTTAACCACCAGTTGCTGAAGTGGCATGTCCAGAGTAGATCCTCAGATGTCAGTAATGCAACTGCAGCTCTTCAGAGAAGATATTGCACTTCAGTTTCTCAGAGTTGCACAATCTGCAGCAGAAATTCTGCTGGTCAATCAATTATGTCTGTTTTAGGAGAAATAATTTGCTCCTGTTGGACATTTATTTTTAGGATGAAGACACCAAAATTCTGGCAATCTTTTGTTTCTTCAGTTATACTTTGCAAAGATTGTTTGAAGGGGGAGGGGTTGTGTAAGGGTGGGTAAGTGTATTTTTGTCACTGTGAATATTTGTTCATCATTGTATCTGAGCTGGAGGTGTGTGAGGTTCTTGTTAGGTGCTTTATGCTGCTGAACACCTTCAAACATTAATATTCTAATATCATAGCAGCTTGTCTGCCTGTATGAGGGAATGTCTTTCTTAAAATCTGGACAAGGGTGGTACGTAACTGATTTCATGAAGGTGCCTTCTCCTCCAGAATTTGCTGAATGAGAGGAGCAATGCCCTTGCAGTACTTGTGGGCTACTGTTGACTGTGTTGTCAGAGCTGTAGAACTGGCCAGGGAGGCATTGTATGCACTTGCAGGATGCAATCAGTGAGGACTGCCAGGAATTAGAGTAGCAGCGTTCCCAAGGAGCTACAGGTGACACTCCTGGCTGGCATGCATCCCACTTGAATGAGAGCTCTTCTCTGCTCTTCTGAGCATTTCTTCCGAAATCCATGATTGCAGGGACAGGACACATCTGTGCTGCACAGTGGGAGATAGAAGGTGCGTGGACGCGATGATCTCTTGGGTCCCTTCCAACCCCTAACATCCTATGATCCTATGATATGCCCAGACTCTGGCACTGATTTAGCTGCCTAAGGAGGAAGAGCAGTGAGAAGACAGCCAAGCAGGCAGGCAGGCAGGCAGGCACCCATGGGAACTGTCTGCCAAAAAGGGTGCACAGCATCTGCAGGAGTTAAAACCTGTCTGTCAAACCATTTCTACACCTCCCTGCCATGGGGGAGCTGCCTGTGGTGTGCGGCATAGAGAAGTGCTGTCCTTGTCTGCTGTGGAGGGGCACAGGGATGTTACACATCATTGTCTGTAGACCCTCAGCACCCCACTTGTCCTCCCCCACTCTGTTTGGTGCCCATGGTCTGCTCTTACAGTAGAGCAATGTGTGTGTGCCAGCCCCATCCACCCCCTTCGCAGAGGGCATTCTGCAAACACAAATATGCCCACGGCTGAGCTGGCAGCAAGTGCTGGTGTCATTGCAGAGTAACACTGGAGCTGGGGAGCATCTGAGTTGAGAATCCACCCCAGGTTTCTTCTCAGAGAGGCAAGGCAAGCCTCAGGGGGTATGTTTAGTCTGTGAGGTTTGGGGTGCGTGTGCGCCTGTGTGTGAAAGTACACGACAAACCCTGCACTGTGAAGCAGCTGTGGTCAAGCAAGCAGCACTCTTTAAGCTGTACAAATGTCATAAAGCTACAAGCATCACCCAATCTGGAAATATTTTAGCCACAAGCCTTTCCTCTGTCCGTTCTGTACCCCTCTAAGGCATCTGAAGTAATTCTGCCCTCCTCTAGAAATGAGATCCCTGCATCAATATAATCTGCAGGAGTGGGATTATTAAGACAATGTTTTAGATATCAGTTGGGAGATGTTTGGAGCTCTCAGCTTTGCCTTTGTCTGCACCCAAAATAGTATAAACCTTTTTGGAAGTGAAGATGATTACTTGAGCAGCATGGATGAGCAGGTGGGAGTGTTGCATTAGCTCGTTGTGCTCATCACATTTTTCTAAATGGACACTGTTAGCTGAACGCAAGCCAGGCAGTGCTATGGAACGGCCACTTTTCAAACAGATGCATCTCTAGATGCACCTCTGTGTGCCTGGGACAGGCTTCCCACCACCTCTCTACTAAGCAGGGAAGATATTTGTGCCTAAGGACAGGATTTCTGCATTACTGATACCTTGGAGAAAGGGACAAGGTGTTTTCACTAGTCGTGGTGTTGTGTGATTCATAAAGCCCTTCGATGTCTGAGAGGATCACGAGGTGCCTCATGAATGTGAAGTCTCACAACAACCATCTGAAGGCAGGTATCTGCTATTGCTGCTTCAGGAAGGGAAACTAAGGCATGAGCCCATGGAGCTGATTTAATTACAGTCACAGCCCAGTTCCTTCAATCAAGTTTAACAAGTGGTTAAACCCCAGACCATCCTTTAGGTTTGGGGTGATGCCAGGATCACGTTCCAGTCCTCGGATAGGCTTTTCTGTTTGGTTTGTGATCTCCTGCTAGAGTATGGACCTGAAGCAGCTTCCTCAGTGTTTACACAGTCTCTGCAGCTGAAGTGCAAGTGAAGTGTTAACACCAAGGAACTGCCTGTTCCGCAGTGTCCTGCTGTTGCCCTGCATTAGGTGGAGTATGAAAGCACCATAAGTTGTTCTCAGAGATGGGACTGCAATTCTGGCTTAGATAATGGTCTTGCAAGGGCTGGAGCTGCTGGTGTTTGGTCTAGGTGACTATTTGGGGTCTGTGGGTCAACGAAAGACTAGTCTTGCTACTTGGAACTATCTCCTGACCATGTTAATTAGTACTTTATATTTGCTTTTGCAAGGCTAACAAGTTTTTGGGGAATTTCAAATGTTTTTTTGAAACCAGCTGAATACACACAACCTTCTGGATGCTGGGTAAACTCCACACAGTTCAGGTACACCCACCCTGTGGCCCTCCGGGCGAAGCCAGTCTTTTGAAGAACAGCTGTTGGCCAGTGCTGGAAACAGCTGCAGGCCCTTGTGAATGGGATTACATTTGTGTTGCTTGGGAAACTTCACCAAGGAAACACAGAGAAATCAAAACACAGCGGAGTCTGGAGACTGACAGCTCTGCTGGTTACCTGCGGTGCTGCTCTGCAAATTGCTAACAGACCTCTAGGCAGAAGACGGTTGTCCCACATATTTCACTAAATCACAACCTTTCATTCTGCCTGCCAAGATTTTTTGTCTATCTTCTCCCCTTTTTAATTTCAGTTGATTTCTCTCCAAGGAATCTGTCCCACCTGATATGCCCCCCACCTCCCACCCCAAACCGGAAACCAGGTAAAGCTCAGAACTTCTTTTGCTGATTCAGCAGACAGGAAAGAGCTTGGCTTTGGATGACCTTCTGTCCAGAGGACAAACATGTAACACAGGGTGTGTTGGTGTGGTTCTGTGCTGAACTTCCATCCTAATCCTTTCTGAGGATTATCAGCTGGCTTTTGGCTGGTTCTCGGTAACCTTTCCGGCCAAAGAGGGAAGGTGACTGCGTTACTCTCCCAGTAGGAATGGAAGCCATGGTAGGGATTACTTGAGGGGCTCTGTGAAGAGCAGCCTGTTGTAGGTAGGGGGGGTAGAGGTTACTGCCTGGGATGGACATTCTGGCATCTCCCTTCACTGTTAGTTCCAGCTATCTAGGTCTTTAGGTGTCCAACTCCTGTGTCCCACGTAGGAACCTGTGCACCCAGGAGGATCTCAGCTTTTACTGGAAAAGAAGCAGCTCCAGGGAGTAGTTCAGGGTGACTGGTGCCAGTGGGCTTAATCAAAGTCAAACGTGTTTATGCCTTACGGAGTTGAGCAGGGAGCCAGGCCAGAGAGCTCTGTGCACTTACAAACTGGCATGCTCCTGCCCCGAGTCTGATTGTCCCAGGGTAGGACAAGCAGTGTCAGCCTGGAGGTAGGGGTGGATGCAGCACTGATGTTTTAGGGAGGATGTGGCCAACACAGCCGTGTTATGGATTGTCTTAAACCACTGTGAACTCACAGCTTTTGGCTTGTGATCAATTTACATAGTAGCCCTGGTAACCACCAACACTGTTAAATGGACAAGCATGAGGTCCCAGCGGTGGTTTAGCTGGGTCTGTAGGAACTGACCCACTTGTCTTTCTGCCTGGTGGGTTTTATAGTAATTTGCTGAGCTCCCAGTCACAACAGGGACATTTCAGCAATTTCTGACACTGCTCCACTAACCAGTCCTTCAGCCCCAGGCTGTTCCAGCAGCACAGCATGATGAGGACCATGCCCACCTACAGGGCGGGTGGCTCAGCTTAGCCCTGCAAAGTCTAACATCTCTTCCGCCACTTTTCCATACCTCTGAAATAACCCAACAAGCCTCTTTCTTCTTCCCCTCCTTCTCTGAGGAAGGCAGACCCCTAACCTTGCCTCAGCGTGAGTGCAGGCGCAGACCCAGAAAGCACGAAACAAACACGTTCTTTCAGCGCCTGACTAAAATTAGATATGAGTGGTGTGAAAAGGCCGGAGTAAGTCTGAAGACAGATTAAGGGTAGGGTCAGAAGTGCAGATTTTTTTTACTAACAGCACAATGTGGTGACCCGGGAAGGAAATCCTACCCCAGACATGAATGTCAGGGTGTAAGTCAGCTGCACATCAGCGACTGAGTGGCTGGTTTGAAGAGTTTTGATGTGGTACCTTAATGAGAGGGGGGACCTCTGGAGGCTTTTGTTCCTTGAGATACTGCATTCTGAATGTTCAGTGGAATTGTATAGGCTGGGGACTGACCTGTTGGAGACTAGTTTAGGAGAAAGGGACTTGGGGGTCCTGGTGGACAGCAGGATGACCATGAGCCAGCAGTGTGCTTTTGTGGCCAAGAGGGCCAACAGCATCCTGGAGTGGATCAGAAAGGGGTGGTTTACAGATCAAGAGAGGTTCTTCTCCCCCTCTACTCTGCCCTCGTGAGTATTGTGTCCAGTTCTGGGCTCCTCAGTTCAAGAAGGATGTGGAGCTGCTGGAGAGAGTCCCACGCAGAGCAAAGAGGATGATGAAGTAAGTGGAGGACCTCCCTGATGAGGAGAGGCTGAGGGAGCTGGGTCTCTTTATCTTGGAGGAGACTGAGGGGTGACCTCATTAATGCCTACAAATATTTGAAGGGTGGGTGTCAGGAGGATGGAACTGGGCTGTTCTCAGTGTCACGTAGTGATAGGACGAGGGGCAGTGGGTGTAAGCTGGAACATAGAAGGTTCCACATCAATATGAGAGGGAACTTCTTCCTCGTGAGGGTGACGGAGCACTGGAACAGGCTGCCCAGGGTGGTTGTGGAGTCTCCCTCGCTGGAGATATTCAAGACCTGCCTGGATGTGTTCCTGTGTGACTTGGTCTAGGTGATCCTGCTGATGCAGGGGGATTGGACTAGATGATCTTTCGAGGTCCCTTCCAGTCCCTAATGATTCTGTGATTCTGTAATTACTTGCTTTGCAAAACTGCCCCTTCTAGTTGTGACTCATGACTGAGGTAAGTATTTGCAGGTAGTAGAAAAGGGGAAGGTTGCCCAGCCTTATGCCAGTCTGTGTTGTTAGCACCTTGTAACCTGTGTGTCTTACGTGACTACACTAAGTTCTTTCACAGGGTGAGGAAGGCTATTGCTTTTATCGCAGGCTTTTAGCTCGGACACGTCACACAGCTCCAAGTACTTTTAATATGCAGGGTTTGAAACAGATCAGCTTTACTCAAGCAAAACTGCAGCACGTTCCTACTGAAGTTTGAGAAAATTGCCCCTCCCTTTATTTTCCGTTTCCATTTCCCCTCTTTGTTGAGTGAGTACAATGCAGAAAACATTGCTGTCATCCTTCCTGGCTACAAGAGCTGGGAGAGGGCAAAACTTCTGGCAAGGACTCTTGCCCTGAAGTCAAAATGGGGGGTCCTCTGGGCTTGCAAAACTCCAAGTGATTTTCAAAGGCACAGACTAAGACCATTTGTCTTCTGGGTGAGGGTGAAGAAGGTCTGTGTCTTCCTTGTAGTCTTACAGCTTGGAAAACAGTTTCTGTTCTTCCAGAGGTGTGCTTCTGGTTCCTGCACCTTGTAAACCTCCTCAGAGAAACTGAAAGTCGAATTATCCTGCAAACACTTCTGTAGCTTTTTGTTAAGGAGAATGTTCTCTCTTTGTCTCCCTGACCTTGCCAGGAGTGTGTTGAGGAGCGTCCTTCTTTACAGTGAAACGGCCTTGCAGCAGGACCAATGGTCCCCTGTGGCCTACACATGAAGATAGCGCTTCACTTTTGTTGATACGCTGAGAGAATAATTTGGGTTTGGACTAGGCAAAGGCCAAACGACCTGGACATGTCTGACTGGAACAGGGGAGAGAAGGGCTTGTCTTTAAGCCTTCTTATGAGTAGGCTCATAAACCTTGCAAAGCAGTTTTGACTTGGTAGAGTCTGTTTTGACTGAGTCAAAAGAGAAGAGCGCTTGATAAGACATTCTGAGCCAAGTTGTTGAATACAAACTATATATGTGCAAACTTTGAGACAGAGAGCCTTCTCCACTCCAGAGAGCTGCGTGTCCTGCTGCACGTGCCTCTAGGAAGTGGTCATTCTTGGTCTTAATAACCAGGTTTGTGCTCTGATGAGTGACAGTGGTTAGGTTGCTCCCAACATCAGTAGTTCCCATCTACTTGTTCAAAGCTGGTCTGACTCCTGAGTTTGACCATGAGCAAGATTCTGCTCAGTTCAAAGCACAGATAAGCTGAGATCTTGTGCTTTGACTGGTGGCAATGATAAAAGATGTGTTTGTTAGCTTCAGACCTTGTGATGGCAGCAGCAGGGCACTAGAGCTTAGTATGAGCTAAATTACTCTGCCAGCAAGCTCCTTGGGTTTGTGTAGAGTCTACTCCTAACTCCTGTGGCTTGGCTTCACATCCTCAAAGCTATCTCAGCCATCCTTGCTGTGCAGGAGTACAAATCTCCACAGTGACTTCAGAGTGATCCTGGTCTGCTCGACAGCAATCTGGTGTCCTATATGAGCAGAAAACTGCCCGTGGCCACTTCTTACTTAATAGGTTGACACAAGAACTGGCATTCTACCAGCTGTGCAAGTGGCCGTTGCATCCTTCACTCCAAGGAGTACTACTGTTGTGATTTCCTCTGTTGGTTTCTGTGACGAGGGAGTTGAGGGCTTGGTGAGCTGGTGGGTGGTTTAAGGGCAGATGAGCTGTCCTGACCCCTCTCTACCCACTAGTGGAGCTCCCAGGCAGAGTGGTGACTTGTTCCACTGTGGCAAAGGCATGTGCAGGCAGGCTTCAGCTGGGAGAGGGGGACACCTGCATCTGTGAGTGCAAACCCCTGCTGCCCTTCCTCCATAGAGGTAGCACTTGGAAACGCCTGGCAGATCCAGAAAGGTTCACGCAGGGAGCCTTCAACTGCAGGGTGCAAAACCTCACTGCAGAAACTGAGGGTGTCTGCAACAGAAAGTGGAGCAAGTGGGTTTGCTGAACTGTGAGTTGTCGGGGTGTTTAGAAGAACCCTTGTTTTGCCTTGCCTTTTGGCCCCTGGAACAGTTGCTGCCGTGGCCACTAATGTGGTGCTTTCCAGGCTTAGTGGAAAAGCCTGGTCATGCAGAGCATCACTGTACATCAAAGACAAACCCATGAAGAGTGGACATAAAGCAGAGTGGAAACAAGGAGAGCAGTGAGCAAGAGGAAGTGCTCTGCCACCCCTAGGTTGTCCACAGACCACAGTGTGAGAAGCACAGCTTCCTGAGCTATGTGTTTGTTGCCAAAGCGGACCAGCCGCACACGTATTCTGCAAGGTAGGAAGGACTACTGCACAGGCAAGCCTGCCTCCTTGGGTCAGCTGAGCCTGTCATGTCATTTCCTCAGAACTTTACAGTGCAGGAAGGTCCCATGGCTTCCTTAACACCTTAGAGCTTTTCCCTTTCTTCTTGTGATCACTGTGCAATTAATTAACCCATGTTGTCGGTCACTGCGCAACACAGCTCCCTGTGTCCTGGCTGGGTTCCATTTAGCAGAGCTGCTGGGTTTAAAACGTACTTCACAGGAGCAACTTAATGAAAAGGATGGGGAGCAGGCAGCTCTAGGGCCAGCTTTGCATCACACCTGGCAAAACTGACCGTATCAGCCACAGGGTTCCGCAGGACTGTGGGAAAAGGAGGAAGGAATTGCATGTTGCTTCTGAAAAATGTGAGCTTAGAAATCATCTGACATGTGAGTTCTGCACAAGTGAGACAGCCAAGGCCGGCTGCATTCTGCGGTGGCCCTGCAAATCCCCTCAATTGGCAGCACAGCAAGAACTCAGGAGCCGCCTGGGCTCCCTCCTCTCTGTGTGGAGCCAGATTAAATTGCTGGATTAAGCACTCCAGCAGCCCAGGATCTGGACCGTTGTGACAGCTGTGCCCAGGGAAGAAGTCAGGCGTCGGTGCTGTAGCTGTGTCGTCTGCTGTGTCCTGGGTCACAGCACTCCAGCTGCAAAAGGTCTGCCAGGTCACCCGCTCCCATCTCCTAGCCCGCACAGGATTTCACGCAGCGAAGTGTTTGCCACAGCTCTGGAGTTTTAGGGGATTTTGGCAATGCAGACCTCTTCCTCTTCTCTTGGGAGAACATAATTAAATATTATAACATCTGCTACAGCTCGCTGCCAGGAAGCATCTAGTCTGACATTCCTCTGTTTTAATATGATCCAAACTGATGATTCCCCTTGTCTTTTCAAGCAAAGCCTCCCCTTGCACTGAGCTGTCCTTTGCCTGCTCTGTATGGGTGCAGCATCCCACTTAGTTCCTTCGAGGCTTGGCTGACTTCTGTGGCAAGGATACCCCACACCCAGGCTCTCATTCCAGGTGGTTCCTGTTCTGCCAAAAGGTCTCATCTGCTGCCCTTAACTAGGTGCACTGAAAGACACCACCCCACCACTCCAAACAGCAAGATGTTTCCATTGAGACAAATACCTTCAGAACTTCCGTTTGTTTTTATTGTGTATGTCTACGTTTGGCATGATTCTCTGTGTTTCATCTACTCTCCAAATCGTAGGCAGGAGCTCTTAGATGCAGCCACATGCTTTGGAAGGGCATGTCTGTTATTTTCCTTCACCAGTCTGTTCTTGTTGCCAAACCCACGCTGCTTGCATGAGCAAAGCTTTTTCCAGAGGACGTGCCTGTTGGAGGGGGCAGAGAGCTGGCTGCCTCTGCCTGCGTCATCCCTGGGTTCCCCCATGGAGATCACTGCCCGTGTCACTGCACGCCAGGTACTCGACAGGTCCAAGCTGCTTTGCATCACTTCCTTGTCTTTGTTGTATCGCTCATTTCCCTCCTGGCAATGGTATTCCTATGCATCAGAGCTCTGCTGGCCCTCTTCTTCGTGCCTTGCAGTAGTGGCTAATGAAATCCAGCAGAACTGGAGCTACTGAATGTGCGTGGGTCACCTGCTGGTGCCATGGCAAGGCTTCATCAGCGCTGGCCTCCTTCTGACCTAGCTTTCACATGTGGTATCTCACCCCACTCAGAGGCTGCCAGCAGTAGTCAGGCAGGATCAGATTCACGCTCGTGTGACTAATTTGGGGAGTAGGTTTTGCTGAGGGTGTTACGGAACATTTCACGGTAACTCACCTTGCTGTTCCTTCAGCTCACTGCTGTCCTTCTCATTGCCGAGCGTGAACGCTGCCGTCCAACACACTTTTTCCTTTCATGTGGTTACTCAGAATTTTCCTCCTGGTTTCTACTGGAAAGAAAGAACTGTGGAGATCAGCTGGTTTAACTTTCAAAAGCTGTCCTTCCTTCCTGGTTTACTCCTTATGCTCAGGTGGCACCAGTTAACATACCCTGTTGCATCTGAAAGGAATTCCCTCCCCTTGGTGAGAAGCTGGGCCCTTAGCATGAGGGAAGAGAATTTTGCTTATTTCCACTTGCTTTTTTTGAAGCACATTTCTGTCATTCCTGCCTTGGCTGTGGTCTCAGCAATGGGCTGATTAAAATGAAGTTTCTGCGGACCGAATTCTGAGTCAGCAGCTGGGGTTGCAGAGGAGCGTGTCTTTGCTAGGGAAGCTGCCTCTGTCAGGCTGCACAGGAAGAAAAAACCTGCGAAACATACGTTGTCAGTGTTGGGGCTTGCATTTGGAAGTCTGTTTTTGTGAAAACTGGCTTTAGGGATAAGCGTGCTGTCTTAGGTTAGGCCTAGGTTAGTTTAAGTCTGAACTTATTTGACATGTACAGCTTTAAGACCCGTAGCTTTAAAACATTGACCGCCGTGCTAAGCACGTGTCTGAGTAACGTGCTGCGTCGGTGCCATAGCTGGAAACCAGCGTGTCATACCAGTTCTGCCATTAGACTGCAGGAGCTAAAGTAAGTACAATTAGCTCTCTGTGTCTCTGATCAGAGAGTTTGTCCCAGATCTTTAATTTAGCAGCACAATTACAGTGAGAATCAGCTCTGACGTACAAGGTGTGAATGGGCTTTGCTAAGACCGGGTGCCTCAGCATGGCCCCTCTCTCGTTGCTCAGCAACTCCCATGGGAATGTTTGTAGCTTCCAAGAGCATCTTTAGGATTGGCCAAAATGACAAACATGGCAGGAAAAGCAAGGGAAGTCCAGTCTCAATGTCGTCCTTCCCTAAGGTCCCTCTGGTATTTCTTGTGTTCCCTTCCGTTCCCCTCCCTCTGTGCAGGGAAGAGTTTCAGTATGTTTGTGTCCTTGGAGTCTGGTCCTGCAGGACTTGCTGTGTTGTGCTGAGGCTCCTCCAGGGCTGCACCCCGAATTACACTCATGCTGCATGTCAGCCTTTGGGATCAGCAAAGAGTCCTCTGCTGTATCTTCTGTGGATGACTTGCTGCTGGATGCATCCTAACACACCTTTCTCTGCCCGTACTCCAGGAGGGACAGTGGAGGGGGAGGGTTTCCACCTCTCCATGGAAGCTGCCTGGGTGCAGGTGTGAAGGAGCGTTCATCTCTGCAATGACCAGCACCAGCACTGGTGGAGATGAGGAATACTCACTGTTATTTTTAAGCAGTGAGACGCTTAAAAATAATGACCTGAGCTGGGCACAGAGGGTGGCTGCCAAAAGGTGAGAGTAGCTGATGGTGCCTGTGACTACTGCTGGCAGCCTCTGAGTGGGGTGAGATACCACGCTGGTGCCCATCACAGCTCCTGCGTGATCAGAGAAGTGCTGACGGTGGTGTGGCCACAGGATGCGCTGAAGGCTGCCTGGCCCCTGTCCACCTCAGCCCAACGTGGTGGATTGCTGTGTGCATAGAGAGCTCTGCGGCCCCTTTCCTCCGCTGCTGAAACGTTGCTCTGATCATGAAACTTTGCTCTGACCTTCAGCTGTAGCATGGGGTCCAGGGGAGAGGCTTGCTTTACTCTCTGCAGCATTGGCAGCCCCTGAGCATCTGCTGTCTCTGGGACTTGTGCTTAGGCGAGGTAGATAGATGAGCTGAAACAACAGACCTCAGCACGGAGCGCCCTGCAAGCCCATGGCCTGAACCACAGGTGTTAGCACAAAGCCGCAGTCCTTAGGATGGGACATATCTGTGTGTGTCGAGGTCTGTGCACCCAGCTTGCAGGTATCACAGCAAGGTGTCTGTGACCTGCTGTCTCTTTAGGAGCTCTTCTGGGGTGTGGGTGCCTCTGCGTGTACCTGTGTGTTTGCATTGATGTCCCTTACTCCCTCAAAGCTTTTGCACTGGTAGTTGTGCTTACGAGGGACTCCCTTGCTCTGTTTCAGACCAATCGAAGACACTAATGAAGAGGGAAAAGAGAGCTATCCCTGTCAGGCCACTGCGCTGCGGAAGTGTCTGTCGCTTCCAGGGATCAGCATCCTTGATAAACTCATCAAGACCTGTCCCATCTGGCTTCAGCTGAACATGAACCAGCAAAGGGCTGGGGCAATACTTGGCAAAGAGTCAGCAGGGGTAAGTCCAATGTGGTTTCAGCTCCACCTCTGAGTAGCTCTGGGGATAAACCTGGTTTCTGTGCCTCTCATTCACACTGTCTGTCCTCAGGTGCAGTCTTCATCTGCAACTCCAGCCAGGCAGGAGAAGAGCTAGTGCTTCAGATGTGTCCCACAGCACAGGCAGGCTCTCCTGAAGCCAGTCAGCGCTGCACCTTTCCCACTGCCAGTGAAAATAGAAATGACTGGTTTGTGTACCAGTGCTGACTGAGCAGTCGGTTTAGGTGCAGCTCAGAAAACTCAGCTCCCTCTCGTCTGATGAACCACAGGCCAATTTTAGCCTCTGGAGCCATGGCAACCTGCCATGCCGGTCAGGAACACGAGTGATTCATTTCTGGGTTTCACTTCTCTCATTGCTTACATTTATTTTCAGATGAAGCACTTGACCGCTGCAATGTGACATGGAGCTGTCTGAGATCCAGGGTCACAGGAGAGGGGGGGTTAGAGGAACTGTGCTGTCACGTGGGTGGTAGGACCTGAGGGCCTGGCAAAGGGAGGGTCTCCGTGGTCTTTGTCTACCTGTGCATGTTGAAGATGGGGGCTGTCCCCCACTAGAAATGGGTCTGTTTCAGGTGTGTGCCTGTCTGCCATGCCTTTGTTTGGATTTTCTCTGAACTGCTGGGGGAGCTGAACCTGTGGGGCTCAATTTCTTGTGAATGACAGAGGACAAGAATGCATCCTTCAGTAACCTGGATGAGGGGAAAGGGCAAGTTTGCTGATGCTACAAAACTGGGAGCAGTGTCTTCTGACACCACAGCAGGTGGCTGTGCTGCTGGCCAGTGTGAGCTGGACAGGCTCCAGGGGAGCCTGGGAGTTGGGCAAGGAGACACAATGAGGTTCATCAAGGGAAGGTGTAGATGCTGCATCTGGCAAGAACAACCCCACGTGTCAGTACTGGCTGGGGACTGACCTGCTGGAGAGTAGCTCTGGGAAAAAGGACCTGGGGGTGCTGGTGGACCACAGGCTGACCATGAGCCAGCAGTGTGTCCTTGTGGCCAAGAAGGCCAGTGGTCTCTTAGGGTGCGTTGTAGAGTACTGTGCCAAATTCTGGGCTCCCCAGTTCAAGAGCGACAGGAGAGAGCCCAGCACAGAGCTACTAAGATGATCAGGGGGCTGGAGCATCTTCCTTATTGAGGAGAGGCTGAGTGAGCTGGGTCTGTTTAGCCTTGAGAGGAGCAAAAGGGAAGATCTTATCAATTCTTATAAGTATCTGAAGGATGAGTGTCAGGGTGATGGGACCCTGCTCTTCTCAGTGGTGTCCATCAACAACAGGACAAGAGGTACTGGGCATAAACTGGAACACAGCAGGTACAATTTGAACGTAAGGAAACATCTTTTGATGGTGAGGGTGACAGAGCACTGGAACAGGCTGCCCAGAGAGGCTGTGGTTTCTCCAGCTCCGGACGCTTTCAGAGCCTACCTGGATGTGTTCCTGTGTGACCTGTTGTAGGTGGTCATGCTCTGGCAGGGCGGTTACACACAGGTCCCTTCCAACGCCTGCCATTCTGTGATGCCAGGACAGTGACACCGTGTGAGGTTGTGGAGCTGCCCCAATGCCACCTGTTCAGCATGAGTGCTGCAAAGTGACCCAAGATGCCCTTATGACTAGAACTCATGCAGAGAAAGGTCCTGGCTTCTAGACAAGTTATTTTTTAAGTTCCTCTGACCAAGAGATTAATGTTTTCTTGATAGATTCCCACTGCATTATATTTGATCAATCTTGGTATCAACTCACACTTCTTCTTTCTAATATTAGACTCCAGAATTAGCCCCACTTCTTAACTGAATTTTTATAACACTCTCCTGCCAAAACCTGCTCTCAAAGAACAGAAAGAAGTGAAGATCACTTTGTCTTTGTGTCTGCACCTCCAAGGTACAAGCTGCAATATCCTCACCAATGAGCTTGAATTAGAAATGTGCTGAGGACTTCACATAAGGAGTTCGTACACGGAGTGAGGGGGGTTTCTTGTTTATTTTTTGTTCTATTTTTCCTCCTTTTTTTCTTTTGTCTTCTGTTTTCTTTCTTTTTTGTTTTTTTTTAATTTTATTCTTTTTTTCTTTCATTTCATTCCCCTTTCTTTTTAATTCTTTTTTCTTTGTTTTTTTTTTAATTTCATTGGTCCTATGGGTGGGAACCAATGGCTTCAGCGGTCCCACTGACTCCAGTGCCTTCTTGTCGATGTGTGAGTACCTGAGGGGAGGGAGGGAGTGCCTAAGAGTGAGCCAGACCACCCTCTGTGGTAACCAGTGAAAGGGTGAGGTGCAGAAGGCCTGAATCAAAACAGAGGAAGTTCTGTCATGGAGAAGGTGGAGCCTGACCCTGCTCAGCATTGCGTGGTGGGACGATGAAAGGTGACAGGTGCACATCGAAACCAGAGATGTTCAGACTGGGTACAGGGAAACCCTTTCTCCTTGTGAGGACAGGAAGTGGTGAGACAGGTTGTCTGGAAAGGTTGTGCAGTCTCCACTTTTGGAGGTTCTTCAAACCCGTCTGGATAAAGCCCTGAGCAACTTGATCTAGCCTCGTGGTTTTATCAAAATGGTGAACCAGTGTCCTTCTGGGGGTCCTGCCAGCCCGAATGATCTTCTGGTCCCATGAAAAAAACTCTCTTGAGGCACTGTGGTCTTATGTCCCACTCATGGACACTTGAATCCTTCCCCTCTCAGTGTACAAGTGACTCCCTTACTTTAGACCCAGAATGGAATGTTCTGGGGTGAATTGTCTGTGATTGAGGGCACTTAGGTCAGGAGCAGCACTTGACAAGTGGTGAGTGCAGCTTTAAACCCTTCATTTAGTGACTGAGTTTGCCTTAGGCTTATGTGGGACATCAGTGACTCACAGAAGTTTTGCTGGTTTCTTCCTAGGTCTGAGTTTCCCTCAGATGAACTGTCCTTTTAGTTGTTATTTTTGTCATGTAAAGTTCAACCAAGTAGAATGAAGCTAAAATAAGATCATTTGAAAGTGGATAGTGCTGACAAAAAAATTCATTTCCAGTGACCTAAAATAAAGTTCAGAACCTCACATAATGTGGGATAAGCTCTCAATTCCTTTCTCCTTTTTCAGATATTCTTGGTTAGGAAAGAGGGCAACATGAATAACATGGTCCTTGCAGTCCGCCTGCCGGAGCAGAATGAGGCTCCCAGGGTGTTGGAGTACAACATTAAAGAAGAGAAATCAAGTAAGTTCTTGACATTTGTTGGTCTTGCTCTGATAATTGTACTCTCTTTGAATTCTCTTGTGCTCGCCAGCATTTGTGTAAACTCCCTTGTACAGGGCAGGTTCCTCTTGTGCCTGGCAGCAGACCTTGCTTTTATGGTGTAGTTCAGTTAATACTTCCTGCAGCTGCTTTACCTCAGCTCCCCTGTGGTTCTGCACCTTGAGTTATCACTCAAAGACTCACAACAGGAAAATAAAGCACCCCTAGATGAGCAGGTCAGTGCTTTGGCTGAGCAAGAGGAACTGCCTGTTAGTGGGTGAAGTCCTGAGCAAAGCACAAGTTGCTAACGAACAGACTGAGCCTTGTTAACTTGCTGACTCTGTCCCTGTTTCTGCCTCTGAATTTGGGGCCCAACAGGCACCTGGAATCTGCTGCAGTCCCTCTTCAAGCGCCTGATACAGTCATACTGAACAACTGGTTATTCTTACACTGTCAGACTGTTTCCAAAACCTCGTTGCTTCTGGGAACAGCTGGGTTTCAGGACTGGTGGTGTCGGTGCTGTTCCTGGGTGGACAGCCAAGTCTGGTGGGCGCAAGCAAGAATGACCCCAGCTCACAGCCAGACCTTCTCTAAGTGGATGCGTGAGCCACATGATTCCCACATTCCAAGAAGTATTTGTAAACCTAGGAATGTCAGGGTAGTGCCACAGCTCCAACAAGACAAAAAAATCCAGGATGGAGGAGAATGTGCAAGTAGACAATGAGAAGCTCCAGGGGGGCGAGGTGGAGGGGAGGGGGTCAGACACTTTGCTTTCAAACTTTTCAAACCCAGTCTTTGCTGCAGAAAACACACAAACTAAACTGAGAGATTCTGCTCAGCTCTGGAAGCAGAACACCTCCTTGACAGTTGCTCCAATGAGTCTTTTTTTTCCTCAAATGATTCCTTGCACAACTCTGCAGCCTTCACAGCCAGAGGGACAAATGAACCTCTTAATCTGCTCTAATCTCACACAGCAGGAACAGCAGGAACCTTTCACCACAATGTCATGTGTCCAGATTAAGAACGCAGCAACGTGGGTTAGCTGCAGGGTGACCCAGGGTTTAGGTTTTGTGTGGTGGAGGGTTGACTTTTGATGATTCAACTTTTCTTTGCAACAGGAGCTAACAAATGGAATCCTGCCATCCTAACAATGTCATTTATAGAAATGTTCCTTCTCCACTTGTGTCCTGTGCCGTAAGACCTGATTTCTCTGAGGACAGGCAAAGTAAAATGCAGGCCGTGAATATCACTGTGCACTAGCCTAACTGCAAAGACTTTTCTGAGGTGCTCTTCAAACTTGCTGTTTTGAGTTTGTCGCTAACTAACATGAAGGAGGTGTCCAGAGACACAACTTTTGGGTAGGAACAAGAATTAAATCAGCTTCCATCACTTTCATACAAGATGCAAAGTGGAAAAGGGTATTAAAAATCAGGTCTCATTCAGAAAAGCAGAATGGACATTGCATGTGTCGTGGTCCCTGCTGCCGTGAGGTTGGCGCGTTCCTAGGGTGGATAGTCCTAGGGTGTTTTTTTAGCTTGAGTTCTGTCAGTGTTCAGCTGTTAAAAGCTTCCTGGTTCTCCATCAATTTTGACAGAAGCACACCGGGCACATAAATGGTTCTTCCTCTCCCTCTTTTCCCTTTTCCCTTTTTTTCCCTTTTCCCTTTTTTTCCCTTTTTTTCCCTTTTCCCTGTTCCCTTTCCTTTCTTTCTCATTACAGCAAGTAGCCCAGCTTTTGAGTTTAGAGGAGACTGAAATCGTTACCATTAGTCAAACCAAATGACGTTATGTGGCACAAAGGGAGTTGTTGAGTCTTCTCTGACCAACCTAATACGTTAGCATCGATCGATTGTCTCTGTGTTACTCTGACTGCTTTCCAAGTATTTTAGGAAGTAGTTATGTGATGTCCAATGGCTTTAAAACAATGAAGACTAGAACCTCAGCTTCACTGCTGAGTAACATGGTACATCTGTATTGCCCAACCTTAGTGAAGTTCTTCACTCTCCTTTGTTGCGCTGTGTTGGGGTAGGAGATCTCTGAGCATCATCTGGATGTTGAAAGTTGGGTGTGATACTTCCCAAGAATGTTTACAGCACAGCACCTGCAGAGCCTGAGCACCACTGTAGACTGGCAGGGTTTTCCAAGAATCTAGTCTAACTGGAGAAAGACCTCAGTTTTTCATACTTCTGTGCTTGCTAAAAGGAGGCTTCAACTTGCCCCTGAACATCACAATCATCCTTCTAATATCTACCTGCCCTTTGAGTCTGCATGACTTGGAGTAGAGTTGGTGTCTTTATAGTACCCTTTAAGAGGAGCACCTCTAATTCTGCCATTCAGGAATCCCCCTTCCAAGCTGTTCCAGGGACCAGAAGCTTTGGGGTTTTTGGCTTGTTCTTAGTATTTCCTTTCTGATTTGACACATAAGTGATGATCTGTGTAATATGCCCCATGAAGAGCTCTTTGTCACTTTCCAAGAGCTGACTTCTCCTAAAGGGTTTGAAGAAATGGGAACAAGTTCTTCTCCCTGTTAGTTCAGCTCAGTAGACTCCATCGGCTTGACACACTGAGATGTAAACTGAAAGCCAAATTTACCTTGACATATATAGCTTGGATTCTTTTGGGATATTCCTTTCCAAGTTAAAACTCAAGTTGCAACCCATCAATCACAGCTTACTGTTTTGGAGGACCTTGTCAGCTGTTTCTTGTTCTTCTCGAGAACTCAGTGCAATCTCAGCTTCAGAAGGAACACAGAGAAGGATATGCTATGTCCCTAGTGGTGACATGATGGCTCCATACCATCTCACAGCAGTATCTAAACAGAGTGTTTTACTGCTCAGTTGGTTGCAAAAAACCTTCTCAGGTAGTAACTGAAGAGGTTCTCCCCAGGACTGTGTTGACAGCACAGAGTTGTAGCCTAGCCCCTGAGATCCACATGTAGATGGACATGCGATGAAGTCCAAAACCAGAAGTTTCCTAGCATTACACTGCCCAACGGTGGATTGGTTTTCTTTTCCCTGTATCAGATCTGCTTTTCTGACCCTTGATGAAATATTTAAGGAAGTGTCATTTTCTGACAGGAAGGCTGAATCTAGTTGTGCTCTATTTTAGAGAATGGAAATCCCCAAAGAACCTGCAAGGTAAGAGGTCAAGAAACGAAACCTCTTTCCAGTTTTCTGTTGGGAATGCTCACTTTCTCTGTGAAGTAGCCCTTAGGATGACAAAACACGCATGAAGAGACTAGACACTGAACAAAACATTTTGTGGTTCGTCATCTCTGGCTGTAACTCCTCCAGAGATAGGAAGGCTAGAGCCTGGTTGCAGCCACAAGTATTGTAGATACTCAACAAAAGGTACCGTGTGGCTCATCAGAAAGCTGAGAGACCTGGAAACTTTCAAGGCCTTGTCTCTTGCTTCTCAGCCTGAAGGATCCCTTCCTTCTTACTCTGAGCACTGATAGTCTCCCAGAGAGAAAGCTGGTTACAAGATCCCTTCCATTTAGAGAAACGTAGTTATTTAGAAATCGGTGGTGGTCAGTCACTTCTCCCAAATCACTAGCAATGGGACAGGAGAAAATGGCTTCAGGTTGCACCGTGGGAAGTTTAGACTTGACATTAGGAAAACATTTTTCACTGAAAGGCTGTCCAGGGAAGTGGTGGACTCACCATCACTGCAGTTCTTCAAAAAACATGTAGATGTGGCACAAGGGTTTAGTGGGCAGGGTGAGGTTCGGTTGATGGTTGGACTTGATGACCTTGGAGGTCTTTTCCAGCCTTATGTGATTCTGTGGTTCTATTCTAAGTACTACAAAAATGCCTGGATCAGGATTAATGCCACCTTGGAAGGAGTCAATGTACGTTTATGGACTTCAGGCTGTATGGCATGGGCTTGTGGTAAGGACCTGCAGTTCACCGTGACAGAAGATACACAGGCAGGTACTGCACTCAAAAGCAGTTTAGAACAGTCACTGAATATTGCTTCAAGGTCTGGTAGCAAAAAGGACCTTGATAAAGAAGTCCAGTGTCCTGTCCTGGTCACCTTATTTGGTCTTTTCAAAAGTTAAATCGAGGTCAAGGAGTGCAGGCTGAACCGTGATAGAAAATTCTGAGAGAGACAGTGGGGATTTAGGAGAAGACCACAGCTCAAGGAAAACACACAGCAGCAGACCACCTGCATGGTTAATTCTCTCACTGCTTTAGCAAAGGAAGTCTGTTCATCAAAGTCCATGAGGATCTGAGCACTTTGTACATCCACCTTCTACTGGCCCCCATCCATCAGGACAGAAAGTCAAGGTCTAGAGGCAGCAGGAAGGCAGGTCTTTATGGGGAGGCAAACAGCACTTCAGAGAAGCAAATATGTCCCTTTGCACATGGGATTTGAGGAAGGGTGAAATCGATTGGAAAAGGGAAGGGATCATGTAAGGGCTAGGATTTCACAGTCTACTTTCTTGCCTTAATAATCCCAAACAGGGGCAGTCAGATGCTGTGACAGCCAGGTTTGTCTGTCATCACCAGCTCACTCCTACACTTCCATTCCTCCTTCCCAAACACATATGAAAAGCAGTTCTGGGCTAAGTGCTGCTAAGATTTACAGAGGGATAGTGCTCATAGATAGACAGATAGGTTAGGCAGATGACAGATGGATTACTGTTTCCTAGGTTCCTGTCTCACCTGTCATCTCCCCCAAACCCATACATTTTCTTTCTTTGATACAGAATCATAGAATCATAGAATCATTACGGATCGGAAGGGACCTCGAAAGATCATCTAGTCNATCCACCCCAGGATGCTGTTGGCCCTCTTGGCCACAAGAGCACATTGCTGGCTCATAGTCATCTTGTTGTCCACCAGGACCCCCAGGTCCCTTTCCCCTACACTACACTCCAACAGGTCAGTCCCCAGCCTATACTGGTACCTGGGGTTGTTCTTGCCCAGATGCCAGACTCTGCACTTACTCTTGTTATAGCTCATTAGATTTTTCTCTGCCCAGCTCTCCAGCCTGTCCAGGTCTCGCTGAATGGCAGCAGAGTCTGCAGGGGTGTCGGCGACACCACCCAGCTTTGTGTCATCAGCAAACTTGCTGACAGTGCATGCCAATCCCTCATCCAAGTCATCAATGAATAGATTGAACAGGACCGGTCCCAGCACTGATCCCTGGGGCACTCCACTAGATACAGGCCTCCAACTAGACTCTGTCCCATTGACCACCACTCTCTGACTTCTGCCCTGTAGCCAGTTTACAATCCACCTCACTACCCGAAAATCTAGGCCACGCTGCCTCAGTTTGTCTGCAAGGATGCCATAACAGTGTTCAGGTTGCAAAAGACCTTCAAGATCATCAAGTCCAACCGTTAGCCTGACTGCCAAGCCCGTTGCTGTGCCCTTGAGCACCGTATTTGTATGTGGATGTCTTGTTCAATGGGGTAAGGAGTGAGCGAGCTCACTCTGTTGAATCAGTGCTCACTTCCAGTTAAACTAACTCGTGTGCTTGGGAAGGCCAGGAACAGCCTTTAGTGGCAGCTGTAGGAGGCCCCTCAGCATACTGCAGAGCTGAGCTTGCTGCAGGCTGAGATGAACTTCAACCTGAGGAGTTACTAGCCCTGCCAGGTTCATGGACTGGTTGTCCATGTATGCTAAAGGGACTTTGCAGCTGGAACGATCCAAGGAGTAAATGCACATCCCATCCTTCCCAAGCTGAACTGCTCAGGACAGTTTCTGGTTCTTCAGGGGCCAGGCACAGAGGGGTCCATCAGAAAGTGCATTCAGTTACTTCTGTTACCAGTGTAATGGCACCATCATTCTCCTTCAATCGATCACTTTGACTGAAACGGTTGACCTTCTTGGATGGAAACTCCACAGTTCTCAACACTGGAAAGAATTCTTCATACTGTAAACCAAGGCACAAAAAGCAGGCCATGGCTATTTATAGCTCTGATTTCCTCTAAACAGGTAAGAGGTTAAACCTGACATTACAGAGCGAAAAACTGAGGTTGTTTGTAATGTTTTTGATACCTCATGGCTGCTCTTCAACGATAAAGCAAACAAAGAGGGGACTGCCATGGCAATCACCTCAGGAGCCACCCTGGAGAGTTGTCTAACAGCCAGAAAGGTCACCAAGCAACTTCAGATTTACTAGAGAATATAATTTTAATATTTCTGTTATTTATAGGACCTGTGATGTGGGCCAGCTGGCCATCTCTGCCCCAGCCCTGACCTCTAGCTGCTCTTTCCGTGGAATCCCACCTGCTTCCACAGGCCGTGCACAGCCAAAGGCTGTCTCTGCACGGTCTGTTACTAGGAGGCATCTTTGTTGCCTGGGTCTACTGGTCTGACCTGAGATAGACGCAGAATGTTTCCTAGTGCCCCAGGGATGTCTAACCTAGAGAGATTCACAAGGCCAGGCTGCCTGCCAAGGATGAGTTCGCTATTGCCCCGTCATCACTAACCCTGAGAACTGGGATTATGTCAAGGAGTTCCCCCGGAGGGGACTACTCTGCAGTAGGAGCCCAGAGTCTTGTTTTTGCAGGAACAGCAGGCAAGGGCCTGGGGAATACTCTTCAACGTGGTATGAGGCTGCATTTCATAACTCACTGTGCGAGGTCATCATTTCTCTTCTAAATGCAGACACGCACAAGGAACGCAGGGAGTCTCCTGCTTATTTGAGTTGCGCATCACGTTGACCGATTGCTGATTTTAAAACACAAACTGCTTTTAAGACATGAGGAACTTGTGTAGCTGCTTTTGGAAGATTGCACAGTGCCAAGTTTTGTGCTTTGTGAGTTGGTTTGGAAATATCTGGGTTGCTCACCGTGGGTGTTTTTTATCTCTTGTTGTTTTAAACTCTCATCCTGTGGAGTTGCCTCCCCTTTCTCCCTGCAAACGTTTTCATTTTTACTTTAGGATTTAAGCTGATAGGATCATGGGGAAAGCCTGTTGGAAAGAAGCCCTCAGGGTCTTGTTAGCTTTTTTAATCCTCACTTCAGCTTTTATTTTGTCTTATTTTTCACTCCCAAGAGGCGTAATGCAAAATCTCTGTGTAAGCAGAGCTAGAGACGATGTGAGCTGTTCTAGGATAGTACTGCCTTGCTCTGCTCAGTGCCTTCAACACAACCCAAAAAGCTTACTGGTTTGAAAACAGCTACTCTAAATGAGTACCTGTAGTACCAGTGCCCTTGTCTCAGTGCCTAAACTGGGACAAGTTACCATTTTTGCCCTTAGACAGTGTTTGCTATCTGAAGATCTTACAGAGACTCATAAATGTGAGTTTAGACTTGTAAATGAGACAAATGTGATACTGCTCAAAGTAAAACGAGGGCAGGAAGGACTCTGAGTAGGTCCCTCAAAGTCAGTGAGAGTGTGATCTATCTCAGAAGATTGGTAAACACAAGACCTTCTTCCACCAGCCTGGCGACTCAGTGGGGTCGCAGCCCTGAGGGGATGTTAGACCCTTTCATCACTCACCTTTGGAAAGCCTCTCGCGCAGAATGTTGTTCTGGGTACTGGATGGCTTCCCATAAAGTGTTCAGGAAACTTCCTTTTTCTAGATGATTAACCTCAACTCTGTGGCGTTTCATGCTGGGTCTTGGAGCCAGAGAAATGAACTTTTGTCAGAGTAAACAGGAAAAAAGGGTTTTAACAAAACACCTGTCTAAGATAGTACGTATTTGTCATGTAAGGAGTGATTCTCAAGATTACGGGCATGACCTGGAAAATGTTGCTAAGAACTAAACCCCCAGAATTTCAAATCACAACATCCTTTCCTGTTATGTGAGGCACAGGAGAGGCTCATTTTATATATCAGAGTTTATTTTCTTTGCAAAGTTTTACCAAAGGAATTTACCTTCTAGGAGCAACTTGCAAGTGCCTGTATTTGGATTGTCTTGTCAGCCATAGCACTGAGCTCTGACAGTTTAAATCTGCTGCTGCTGTTTGTAATGTTTGGGTGGATGCTGCATTACCTGGGAAGATGTGTCTTCTCCAGCAATGATACCCCAGTGCTCAGCTGCTTACACTGAATGTGTCGCCTTCGGTGCCCTTGAGAGCCCTCGCGGTCCTCAACGCTTCAGAAGGACCTTGTTTTCCCACTCTTCCATGCTGTGTGACAGCGAGGAAACAGACCTGCGCAGTGACATCTGAAACTCCAGCTAAACCTCACGTTGCCCTCTGGGTCTGGGAAGAAATCCTGGATTCTCCAGCCTCTGAGTGAAGAAGCAGCGCAACCCCGGTATGGAATTCCCACAGCCTGTAAGATGTTTATTCCAGCACTGAAAAGGAGCTGCAGGGAGAGGACCTGAAAAGGAAGGCAAGCTCTTTGACACTGAGCAGCTGTTTGTCAGACTGTACTCTGGTCCTAACCCCTGATAACGGCTGGCAGCGCCCTACTGGATACCAGTAAGGAAAGCACTGAGAATCGCTGACACTTCTCCTTTCTCTGGGTTAGCAGCACTGCAGGGGCCCTCAAGAGCCATCGTGTCGACCGCTGCTGACACGCTCATTGCAGTGAGGAGGAAACGGCAGCGAGACAGCTGCACCAAGGCTCCTGCGGCACGGCCCGAGAGACCGGGCGGCAGCAGGACTTCACGCTGAAGCAAAGGCAGACAATTGAAGTGTCCTTCGAGGCACTGCCCAGCTGCTTGGTTGGACGTGGACGAGCCAAAGTGTGGTGGAGTGGCCATGACCCCTGTGGCGACTAGACGTGACGATGGCCCTTTTTCTTAGCAGCACCTATGGACATCGTGCACTCTCCCGAGTGTCCCCCCAGCTCAGCCACAGCCTGAGGAGAGCGCAAAAGCCTCTGTTTTGCAGCTTCTTTAGTGTCATTAACGCACAATGCAATTAAATTTTGTGGGGAAACACCCCCCTACTTCAAAAGTAGGCTTCTGTTACACTTGACCCAAGTTAATCAATACTTTATCACTTTTGTAATTCATTTGTTTCGATTTCCCAGGACCTGCCACCAGCAGTGATCTTTTCCATCCTGACCAGAAAGAGCGAACTCTGTAGGAAACCATAAACTTGACTCCTCGTGCAAAAGAGCGAGTGGGGTGCACAACGGAAGATTGGCGCACGTGCAGAACGGGGAGGTTTTGGCTGGTCCTTGATGAGGGCAAAACCAGAAACAACAAAGAACTTAATGAAAGAGTCACTAGGAGCACAAAACAGATGTGGGGTGCCAAAGAGGTCTACAGCTGTGCAGCCAAGAAGGAAACTGCAGCTTAGACATCAGATGGAAGAAGCAGAAGCATCAGAATTCGGAATAAATAAGAAGGCCTTGAGAAAACAGACATACAAGGATGTTGCACTTGAAGGCCACCCAATACTGTCCAGAAGGTCATCAAAATATAGTGCAAGTAGCAATGTCAGGGACAGATACTAGGAATATTCAGAGCTGCTGCAGAAGGACACCATAAAGACCCTAAGGACTTCTCCCGACGTCATCTGAATTTCCCTCTGTCCAGTTAAAGCACTTTGTCCTAACACCACCACCAGCCTAGTGCATGGGTAGGGGTCAGAAGGAGATTTGCATGTGCTCAGGGTACTGAAGCAGTATCCTGAAGGAATTACATCATGCTGTCACGTATCTCTGCAAAGCATGGCAGGCACAAGTGCAGTGCATCGTGACAAACACAACAGCCTCAGCACTGGGGTAATGGTGGTCACTGCAGTCCTCTGTCACAATATCCAGGCTCATTCTGCAGGGGTGGGAAACTGTTAATCTGGCCTATGTCAGCATCTGCAGGTAACTTGGCAGCCTCTGCCTTGGAGGGATTCCATCTTTATCAAGTAGATGGCTGAGAGTAGCAGAACTGGCCAGTGCTGCCTACTGCAAAGGTCAGTGCCAGCCAAGCTATAGCAACTGTGGCATCAACTCAGAGACTGTGTCAAAGGAAGGAAACACCAATGGGAGGTCTGTTCCAGAGGCTGTGGAGTTACAATCTTACATCAGAAACAGGAAAGTAGAATGCCTCCCTTGATGACAAACCTCACTGCTTGCCAGAATCTGGAAAGATGAGCATCTCAAATCCAAGCAGGACTTCTGAGGACAGTTGTGTTCTCAATAGTCCTCTGTCAACACGACAGCTGCAGAAGAAAGATTTGGTATCTCTGAATTCAGATGTCTCTGAAGGATTACACAGATACCAACAACAGTAAATAGGACTAACGGCCCCATTAGAGAAGGAGAAGTTGAAGTAATTAGGTCCCATGAGCCTACGCTAGCACTAAGAAGGTGGAAATTGGGGTGGTTTGTACATGTGACCAGAACAACAGGACTAACAGACATGATTCTGTGGGGTAAAAGCAAAGAAGAAAGCAAGGCAAAACACCCAGAGACAGTGTGACTCAAAAGCATCAGCAACTGGATGGAGAAATGATGGGCAGATCTGAAGAGTAAAGGACACTTGAAGCCAGTCTGCAGTCAGTGCGTAAATATGACTCTTCCGAGCGTGTCGGTGTGGCAGAGAGGAAGACAAGGCAACCCTAAATATTGGCAGCAGTACAGAACCTGGCTGTATCCTGTTCCCTTCTTGAGTTGTGCAAAGGACACAAACAGTCTGGTCAGCAGTGAACCACACATTCATGCTGCTATTGCTTCCATCACCCAGCAAATAATTTCTCATCGTTCTGATACCTTCGTTCCAGACTGCTCATCGACCTGCACATTTCCCCTTCATTTCCTGTGGGCTTCTAAGCAGCAGGTGGACTTCTTCACCTCGCTCTTCACTGCAAAAGCCAGACACACTCTTGGAGTCTCAAAAATATCGGCAGGCACTGCAAGGAGGAACTGCCCATCATAAGTGAAGATCTGGTTCATGATCACCTGAAGGACCTGAAAGTGTTCAAGTCCATGGGACCAGACAGGATACACCCAAGGGGCCCGAGAGAACTGGCAGATGAGGTTGTTAAACCCCTCTCTATTCTATTCCAAAAGGTCATGGTGGTCTGGTGAAGTCCCCACTGACTGGAAAAGGGGAAACATCATTCCTATTTTGAAAAAAAGTAGAAAGGAGGAGCCAGGGAACTACAGGCCAGTCAGTCTCACCTGTATGTCTGATAAGACAATGGAGCAGATCCTCCTGGAGGCACTGCTGAGACAGGAGATTTGTGAAGAGGTGATTGGGCACAATCAGCATGGCTTCACCCAGGGCAAGTCCTGCCTGACAAACCTGGTGGCCTTCTACTAACAGATCACAACATTAATGGATGAGGGGCGAGCGACTGATGTTNAGAAAGTTGGGGCTGTTCAGTCTGGAGAAGAGGAGGCTCCCAGGTGACCTTATTGTGGCCTTCCAGTATCTGAAGGGGGCCTACAAAAAAGGCTGGGGAGGGACTTTTTAGGATGTCAGGTAGTGACAGGACTAGGGGGAAATGGAGCAAAGCTGGAGATGGGTAGATTTAGAGTGGATGTGAGGAGGAAGTTCTTCAGCATGAGAGTAGTGAGAGCCTGGAATGAGTTGCTCAGGGAGGTGGTTGGGGCCCCATTCCTGGAGGTGTTTAAGGCCGGGCTGGATGAGGCTCTGGCCAGCCTGGTCTAGGGTGGGGTGTCCATGCCCATGGTGGGGGGGTTGGAACTGGATGATCCTGTGGTCTCTTCCAACCCTGAGTGATTCTGATTCTATAACTTCTCCAGTGAAGTGATCCTGCTGTGGCAGGGGGATTGGACTAGATGGTCTTTAGGGGTCCCTTCCAGTCCCTAATGATTCTCTGATTCTAGGTAAAACTGGCAATAGGGTTGGCTGAAAGCACCCAGCTTATTTTTGCTGCTGCTTTTGGTCATGTTCTTGCCATGTTGCCACTGTTGGGGTGAGATGTAGAGGACTCCTTGTTCTTCAGGTGCCCGGAGTGTAATTTTATGAGCCCCAGAAAGATGACTGTTGACTCTGCGATTTCAGCAGGATTACAGCAGTCTGTCAGAAGACCGTCTGCTCACAGCTTTTGCAAATTACTGGTTCCTATAAATGGCAACATCATGATGATGCCTCCCTGAGCAGCAGTGGTGATGCGAGTGACGTGTCTCCAGCTACCCACCACCAGAGACGAGCACCTCTTCCTGACGGTCTTCTCAGAGCAGGGTGCCTTGGCCTTGGGGGCGATAATGGCACTGGGGTGAGAGACACATTGTCCCCTACAATTAGCAAAGTCCTTTCAGTTTTCTTAACAGAAAACAAGTCCTTAAACCTGTCCTCCTCACAAAGATCTTTAACTGCTGGAGACTGCAGTCAGTCCAGACTCTCAGGTTCTGGTGCACTCTGGACCAGCTCTGGAGTTTGTCTTTTTTTGTGTCCTATATTCAGAGCTGCAAGGCGGATGGATTTCAAGCTACAGAATTAGTTAATGGGAGATGTTTCATGGCAGTCACTCACTTGAAGATGATTCTTATTATAGAATAACAGAAAACTTCCAAACATCTATTTTTCTGGTTGTGAGAAAAAAAATTAAGCTGAGAGAAAAATAAGGAAAAGTGGTTTTTTTTTTGCTTGAAGCACATTTTAAATTCCATATTGCAGCCTGAGGCTGATCTGTTCATACTTATCCCAACACAGATCAATGTTAGGAATGACTTGTGAGAATGACACAGCCTTTGCCTCTTTGAAAAATGCCTAACATTGGTGTGTTCAGCCCAAAATAGCAACCTGCTGGGCCTGGGCTGGGGCCAAGGAGAAGCAAAAGTAGGAAATGCCTTGTTTGGGGAATGAACTGTGGCTGGACAAGAGGCAAGCTTCAGCATATGCTTCCAGTGGGATTCTCTGCTGGCTGGAGAAGAAAAGCCAGTGCGTGGAGCCGAGGGAATGTGGGTCAGGCAGATGTGTCCTTTGTGCAGGTGCTGGAGGTCCTGCTTTCTAGGGGAACAACCAGCCAGGCAGAGAGTACAGGGAGCTGGAGATGTTTCACAGGGCTGTGAATCGTGGCAGACCGAGGAAGCTGAATCACCACAGCTGAGTTTTGTGTCCACAGCTCTGATCTGTAGCCTGGAAAACAGAGCAAAGGCAGATGCAGAGTGGTTGTGGGCTTTGCTATGTGGGTGTGAGCTGGTGTCGCTTCCTGAGGACTCCCAGCAAGACCCTCCTGCTCCTGTGACAGGAATAGTGCTGCTCTGGGGCTCCAGCTCTCCACCGCCAGGAGAGAGGCATTTCATAGAGTCCACCATAGATCTGCTTCCATTCGTCCAGTCTGTGACGGTGTGTTGTTCACATGTGGATGTAGATAACTGGTGGGATCATAGTGCTGATGGACACCTATCTCCTGCAGGTCCATCTTTTTCTCTCTGCCGTTGGTTGTTGATCAATGTGAAACGTTCTCTGCGGGTTGGTGCATTGTTTCTGGCTTAGGAGCCCAGTGCGCCGTAACGACGGGTGGGATCTGCGCTGCCCAGTGCCAGAGCGCGCTGCTGTGAAGGAGGCCGTCTCAAGGAACACCACAACGTGGTGTGGGGTGCGTTCTGTCACTCAAAGGGAAGTGGTGTCATCATGTAACGCAGCGGAAGGGAAGGGACGGGGAGGTGCAGATAGGCTGCGCTCAGCACTGCATCTGTGACCCAGGTCAGAGCCCGCTCCCACAGCAGGGAAACGCTAAATTCTAGGTATTTCTTTTCCCTCAGGGCGCTTGGCCCGGTCAGACCAAGGCAGATTACAGCACAGAGTCACCAGGTCAGCCCAGTCTGTACTGCAGGACTGCACATCCTTAGGAACAGAGGGCTTGTGAGGAGCTGTTTGGCTGTGACCTGGGTTGTTTCTCTTCCCATTGTGTCTGTTACTGTTGCAACACTCGATACCTTTTGCTAATCTTTCCGGAAGCCAGGATTCCTTTCCTGAAGAATCTCATTGCATTCAGCTGTCTGAAGCCAGTCCTCTAAGCTCCTTCACACTAGTCCATGCTCATACTGGACAAATGCAGGGTGTGTGAGCCAAACCCACCAATGGTTTTACACCATACAGCTCAAAGAAAACTGTTGCTGACTGCTTTTTTCGTTTGTCATTAGTCCTATACCTGGAAGGATCTGTCCTTGTATTTGAGGATGTCTTCAAACTGGTTGCCTTCTACTGTGTCAGTAGGTGAGTTGGATTCATTGCTTCCATGGAGGGTCTCTTGGTATTCCCCTCGGGGCTGTCTCTCCCCAATACCAGCACGGTCTCTACTGTCTCCTCTGCTTTCCTCTGCCTTGTCAATCCAGGAGTTGTTTCAGACACCAGTATCTAAAATGAGGCCAGTTTCCAGCCAGGGACACCATAACCATAGCTGGGAAAAAAGCCTGGAAGCTTTGTCCTAGGAAGGTCTGTAGGTCTGCACCCTCCAGGGTGCAGGGTGTAAAAGGTCCCAAACTAACCACCTCCTGTTTAGAGCAGCTTGAAGCACCCACACACACCTTACAAACCAACCTTCTGCTGGACTGTTGCCTGTGGGAGACTCAGAGCACTTAATCACCTCTGGGTAGTAGTCCTGAAAGTATTTCTGGTTTTGAGCAAAGTTTTAAAATAAAATCTAGCAATAACAATATTCTTAGGGTCTGCTTATCACAGTGACACCAAACACTGCTGGGTAGAGCTGTGGGGATGCCCTCTAAGGTCACGTTCACTCGAACGGGGTTGAGCAGCAGCTGTTGAGTAATGAAGTTGTGTAATGAAAGCTGGGTGTCTGCAGTCTCCTTTCCTCTGTGTGTGTGTGTGTGTGTGTGTGTGTGCCGTGCACGCTGCAGTAGTACCTCTGCAGCCTGCTCAGCCCACTCCTGCTGCAGCAGGCCTAGTTTGAGTTGGACATTTGACCTTCCCTGTATAACCTTCAGTGACCCATAAAGCAGTTTTTTCCATTTAAGGGGAGAACACAGAAGCAGGGTACATTTACAGGGCGCTCACGCTAGCGACCTGGGTAGGCTCCGTAGCAGAACCAGCCTGTCTGTGGGATGAGGCAGCACGCTGCAGCTTACCGAGCTGGTAGTGTTTGCGCTGTTCTGGGGGCTGCTCCTGCAGCCACCCAAGTTCAGTGCTGCTGGGCCACAACGCTCACCCACACACACAGGGACCAGATTCTGTCTCACCCCAATCAATGGAAAGACATTTAGCCATCTAGATATGTATAAACCTAAATTAACCCCTGGACCCACATATCAATTCCTGTCTGTCTTACTGAAGCAAGGAGGAAGCCAACCGTAATCAAGAATTGGGCATTTCTAGTTAAATGGCTGCTGGTGCAGAACCTCTGCTCACTTCTGCTTTCCTGCCGAAGGGATCGTGCCTTGAGAAAGAGCGTCGAAAAGGGAAACCTCTCCTGTTGGTTCGTGGTACAGCTGTCACTTCCTAGTGTCACACACGTACGCGAGGTGGTTCGTGTGATCTCAGATCCCTGTAGAAAGACAAGGCAAACAGGGACTACTTTTCTGAAAGCAGCAGCTAACAAAAAGTGTGTGTAGGCACTGAGCTGCTGCGGGTAGGAGCTCTGCAGAATGGTGAGTGGTGAGGCCTGTTCCCAGGGCCATCCACAGACAGCTGGAAACACCTTGTTAGGGCTGACAGCCTCTGCTGCAAAGGAAGTTTGGCCTGGCTACGTTACCTGAGTTCCTTACAATGACCCCTTCAGGTAACGGAGGACTTGGTGGCCTGACTACAAGCTGCTGCCCCATGAATAAAGGCAGATTTATCTTTTTTTATTACAGTAATGTCTTAATATTTCCTGATTTGAGATGTATTTTTCTACCATAAAAACCCCGAAACAAGCAAACCAAAAGACTCCTGCCTATCACAATATCAAACAAAGAAAGCAGAAGGTACATGGACCCTCTTCCTCTTTTGAACATGATACCTGCTGTGAAAAAAACCCCTAACTTCTGGGATTACATCTGTTTATGTCAAAGTGACAGGAGAGTGCTCAGTAGAGCACACAGATCCTAGTAAGGAACATGTTTGTTCACTGCTGCCTTTCAGGTTCTATTATTACTGGCTTTTATCGTCCTTGTTAGCATGGGAATTGAGATGGGATTAGTGAGTAGTCATTGGGCAAGAGGCAGACCTGCACAGTTCACTGGCAGCCCAAGAGCTCCGTCACGTTATCTGAGACTTGGGGTGTTTTTCAGCAAAACCCAACTAATGTCCTCGGAGAATCTCTTTTTCAGTCATAAGGCAGCATCTTCCCAGAAACGAAGCAGTCAGGACTCCAAGCAGTCAGAGATCGAAGTGACACATGTTTTTCTCAGTCTCACACTCAGCACTGTCTGTCACTTCACCCAGGAGCTACCCTTCCCCAGGAGGGGGCTTCCTTCCCAAACCCCACTGTGTTTTCCCATGTCCCTAAGAGGAAGCAGAGTGGAGAGAGAGAGAGAGGGGGATAAACAGGGGGGGAAAGCTCTGCAGATCCTCTCCACACCACAAAGAAGGGCTTTTCTAATGACAGTCACTGCAATAATTGCTACGCTTCACTTCTCATGGGAAGGGCTTTCGGCCCTCGTAGCCATTCCTTCAGTTTCCCGAGGAGGATGCCAAGAGCCAGCAGTAAAGCCAGTAGCATGGCAAGGAGCATTTTCTCTTGCGAAATCAGAGCAGTCCAGGCCAGCAAGGTGCCTGCAGTGCCTTGCTGGATCTTTTCTTTGACAATATCCAGGACTTTGTAGAGCAGGACTGAACCTGCAAGCCAATTCAATCCGTAAAATCAACAGTCAGACTAGAGTTCCTAACAACTGCAAGGTTCATTTTTGTTGTTTTCTGACTGTGCTTCTTTTAACAGGGATTTGCTGCCTTTCACCCTGAAGGTGCCACAAGCAATATTAGAAGCCAGTAGCTTTCAAGACCTTGAAATTATCTCCAGTCTGGGGATAGGTAAGTGCCCCAAATCAGCCAGAGTTTCATTCAGACTTGTGAGAACCGTGTTGCCTCACGTACACTGAGTGCAACTGGAGGACAGATGAACCACTGTCTTCAGAATAACTGAGAGGCCTGAATGCAAGACAGAACGTGTCTGTGATCTTTATGTCTACAGAAACACCCTGCAAGAAAAGGCAATTTGCCCATTTTGACAGAAACTTCCACTTGGGCTTCTGTGCAGGGACCTACAGTCTCACCATGTGACCTAGGGCTTTCAAGAGCTGAAGAGCAGCACAGCCTCTCAGGATAGCTGAAGTGGATTGGCATTAGTTGGCATCTGAGGGTACCTTTGTACGCACCTTTGTACGTCCTGAAAACGCCTCTGCAGCTTTCCCTTCAGGGTGTGGGGGGAATGCTGATGGAAGTGTGACTGTGGAGCTTTAGGGAGCTGGTTTGGGGTCTTCTGCATTAAAACTCCCAGAAGGCACAGACAAGCCACACTGGTTTCAATTCAGGCAGTTCTGTTGATTTTAACCAACGGATTTGCCTCTAGCACTTCTGGCATCCAGTCATCTGCCATCACATGTGACAAGAAACTAGTGACAGAACAAGAGGAAACCGTCACAAGTTGTGTCAGGAGAGGTTTGGACTGGGCATTAGGAAAAAGTTCTTCACTGAAAGAGTGGTCAGGGATTGGAACAGGCTGCCCAGGGAGTGAGAGGAATTCACCATCCCTGGAGGCGTTAAAAAATGTGTAGATGTGGCACTAGGGAGCAGGGTTTAGTGGGCAGGGTGGGGTTACCTCAATGATTCCAAAACCTCAATTAACTGCTTAATTATCCCTCCTGTGGTGTTAACTAAAGGAAAAGCCAAGACAACAATGAGAGGTGATCAAACTGCCTCTCTTGCTGCATGGGCTTGCGCAGCTGGGCTAGGAACCACCCTCTCTGAAGCAGCTGTGTAGCCCTTGGTAGGACCACCTCATCTGGTTCACCATCTGAGTTGAGCATTCACAGTTCATCACAGTGTCTTACCTTGGCTGCTGCTAAGAGAAACAACCAACTTCTCTTTTGCAAACTGGTTTACTCACCATTTCCCCCATGAGACTCCACAGCATTATATTCTGATTTAGAAAAGGAGCTTCTGCTGTCCTGCGTTAGCTGACACCTGGTGGAGTTGGAACGTTTACAGGACTCCATGTCCAGTCAGTCCTGGATGTGCAAGGCTGGCAGTGTGACAACGTTATGTGAAGCCTTCCTGCTCCTCTGTTCTGCTTTGACGAGTGCTGCTGTTCCGTGCAACGTTTTGTTTTGAGCTGCTGTGTTTTCCTCCCTCTCACGGTAGGACATCAGAGAAGAACGCTGTTCCAACCTCAGCCACCCTAAGACAACATGCTGACATGCTTACAAAGCCAGACCAGCCAGGAACACCACCGCAGGGGCTAAATTGGCAGTTGTATGGGAATGGACAGTCTTTTAGTTCGAAACCTGCTCATGCCTTCCTCTGTGCCGCTGTTCTGGAAGTGCTTCAGTAGAGGGGGAGGATGAGAAGCAAGGCGTCAGCCTGCCCAGCCTGCTCTGCCTGCAGCATGTGCAGCTGTTGGAGGGAACAGTACCTGGCCCTGGGCAGCTGACCCAGGGAACAACATCGCTGGCAAGACCAGCAGTGGGCTCAGGGCACTGAGCAGGAAAGGCAGAAAAGAGGCGGTTTCTTGAGCGCCACTGTGGAGCCATCTGGAAGCAGGCAGCTAATAGAAGTCACTGCTGCTCCTGGGAGCAAGATGCAAAGTGGCCTGTCTTTAGGGATGTTGTGGATGAGGGAGAGACTTTATCTGAATGTGTTTTGCTCCTGAGTTCTGTGTTGGCTTGAGGTGGTGTTTCTTTGCTCAGTTTTGAGTTCTGCTGTGACCTTTCTAACTGGACATCTGTTTGAGCTTTTCTGAGGTGATGGCTTTTAGGACAATGCACAGGCAGACCCTGCTTGGGGCTCTGGCCATGTTTGTCTTGTACCCCCCCTCCCCTGTGAAGGACTGAGCACTTATGCTGGGGCAGCCAACAGGAGAACCAAGTCCTGGGAGATTGCAGCTGAAGACAATATTCTCAGAGGTGTACCTCTTGCTCAGCACTGAGGATCATCTCACACGTGTGCAGCCCAAGCCATCCCCTCTTGGCCACGGCACATGATGATCTTGCAGTGAGACAGGCTTGATACCAAGTGCAGAGAAGGGCTCAGGCACTGTGCAGCCCCATTCGTGTCCTCTGTATGTCCTCTGTATGGAAGAGTGTATGGTCAGTGTCAGCTCTGTGTGCAGGGACCAAGCTTGCTGAAGTAGCATCTTTGTTGTATGGGAATGGACAGTCTTTTGGCTCACCTGCTCGTGCCTTACTCCGTGCTGCTCTTCTGGAAGCGCCGCATCCTTGTGTTCCCAGGGTTTCCCATCATCCCCTTATCCCTAAATCTGTTGGCATCTAATGCAGTTGTCACCCAGTGAATACCCTCGGGGGTTTATACCCGCTGCCTTGGTCAGAACTCAGGGGCTTTGCAGGATCCTTTTTCCTGATGCTTGCAGTACTGGAATTAGATTAGCAGCTCTGAGTGTTTAAAAGCAATCTGACTGGTAAGGCAAGCAGGTTTGAAACATACTCTGGGGGAAGGGGGAAGAGCTGAGTGTGATACCACATCTATTCAAAAGACGTACAAGACTTGCTTTGCAAGTTTATTCAAAGACAAATTCTGATGAGAGGTTTCTGATATATGAATCCAGTACTTGCATCTGAAACATCATCTTCCTTTCCCAGTCTCAGCTGATGGCAATAAATTACTTAACTATTCTTGACGTTTCGGCATAAAACCTTCCTTTGAGTACAGTCTTTGCACCGTCTTTCCTGCAGGCAGACAGCCTCAAGGCAGGAATGAGCATGACTATGGATAATGGCCATCCAGAGCTGTAGACTTTCATGGTAGTTTTAGTCTGTGGACTGGCTGTACTGCAAAGCAGGATCAGACCCCTATGTAGAGCAGACTCTGCCACATGATGTTGCTGAACAGTAGAGGCATCTTCATCTGATGTCTCTTGTGCTCCTGGTGCACACTGGATCTGCTTTGCATATCTCAACCTTGCACCTTCCCACTGTCAGCAAGAGGAGGCTAGGTCTTGCCTGGCGTCTTCACACTCTCAAGTATCCACAGTGATCACTGAACAAACTATAGGCCCCTTTTCACAAATCATTCGTATCGTCCAGACAGGTGGGAAGGAAGCCTGAGGGGAATGAAGAAAGACCTTCAGGCATTAGGACGTTTGGTGAAAGACTCTGGAACACAAATTTGTTACTTCCATTTTGGGGTGAGGACACAGGCCGGAATAGAAGGACTCAGTCCATTAATGCCTGGCTACGAGACTGGTGTTACAGGCAGGGCTTTGGGTTCTTTGATAATAACTGGTTTTATCAGACCCCAGACCTAGCAGCTAGATATGGGAGGGGTTTATCTCAGAGGGGAAAAAGGGTTCTGGGGCAGGAGCTGGCAGGACTCATTCACAGGGCTTTAAACTAGATTCGACCGAGGAGGTGGGATAGTTGATGGGAGAGCACCCGTGGGACAGAGCTCTGGTCTTAATGAAAACCAGGGGGCCTCTAGCTGTCCTACGGTGAACTCAGAGTGCTCAGCTCGCTCCCTGAATTGCCTGTACACCGATGCACACAGCACGGGGAATAAGCAGGAGGAGTTAGAAATCTGTGACCAGTCAGGCGATTGTGATTTGGTGGCAATTACAAAGACCTAGTGGGACAGCTCACGTGACTGGAATGTGGTCATGGACGGCTGTGTCCTGTTTAGGAGAGACAGGTCAGCAAGGCGGGGTGGAGGAGTTGCCCTCTACGTGAGAGTGGATAAAGGGGAAGGGTAACACTGTTGTGGGTGTCTGTTACAGCCCACCAGATCAGCATGAGGAAGTTGATGAGGTCTTCTACAGGCAGCTGACAGCAGCCTCACGCTACAGGCCTTGGTTCTCATGGGGGATTTTAACTACCCAGATATTTGCTGGAAGACCTATTCAGCCAGCCACCCACAGTCCAGGAGGTTCCTCCAGTGCATGAGTGACAATTTCCTGATGCAAATAGTGGAAGGAGATGCTAGAAGAGGAACACTGCTGGATCTTGTACTCACCAACGAAGCGGGTCTGGTTGAAGCAGTGAAGGTTGAGGGCAGCCTTGGCTGAAGTAACTAAGAGATGGTGGAGTTCAGGATCTCATGTGTCAGGAACAGAATAGCTAGCAGAATAACAACCCTGGACTTCAGGAGGGCAACTTCGGCCTTTTCAAGCAATTGCTGGGGGAAATCCCATGGAACAGGGCACTGGCAGGTAAGGGTGCCCAAGACAGCGGTTAACATTCAAAGACCACTGCTTGAAATGCAAGATAAAAGCATTCCAACAGGTAGGCAGTTGAGGAAGGGAGCCAGAAGACCTGTGTAGTTAGACAGGCTGCTGCAGGGCAACCTGAAGAGGAAGAAGAAAGCCTATATGTCATGGAAAGAGGGGATGGCCACTTGGGGAAATTATAAGGCTCTAGTCAGAGGATGTGGGGATGCAACTAGGAAAGCCAAGGCCTCCTTGGAATTAAACCTTGTAACAGAGGTCAAGGGCAACAGAAAGGGCTTCTTTAAATACATTGCAGGTAAAACTAAAACTACAGAGAAAGCAGAGATACTGAACACCTTCTTTGCCTCTGTCTGTACTTCTGGGGGCTGTCTTGATATCAAGCCCCAGACTGCTGAAGCCCCAGAGGAAGTGGAGGCAAGAGAGGAGACTGCCTTGGTTGATGAGGACTGGGTTAGGGATAAGTTGAGCAAACTGGATGGACACAAATTCATGGGCCCAGATGGGATTCACCCGTGTGTACTAAGGGAGATGGTGGAAGTCATTGCCAAGCCACTCTCCATCATGTTTGCCAAGTCATGGGGATCAGGAGAGGTGCCTAGAGACTGGAGGACAGCAAATGTTACCCCAATCTTTAAAAAGGGTAAGAAGTAAGACCCAGGTAAATGTAGACCAGTCAGCCTCACCTCCCTCCCAGGAAAGGTGATGGAACAATTTGTCCTTGACATTGTCTCCAGGTACCTCAAGGACAGGAGGGTCATTAGGGACAGTCAGCATGGCTTCACCAAAGGAAAGTCATGCTTGACCAACCTGATAGCCTTTTATGAGGGCATCATATTTATGTGGATAGATGATGTTGGAGCGGTAGATGTGGTCTATCTCGACTTGAGTAAGGCATTTGACATGGTCTCCCACAGCATCCTCACAGCCAAACTGAGGCAGTGTGGTCTAGATGATTGGGTAGTGAGGTGAATTGTGAACTGTCTGTAGGATAGAAGCCAGAGAGTAGTGGTCAAAGGGACAGAGTCTGGTTGAAGGCCTGTGTCTAGTGGAGTGCCCCAGGGGTTGGTGCTGGGACCAGTCCTGTTCAATGTATTCAATTGATGACTTGGATGAGGGATTTGGGTGCACTGTCAGCAAGTTTGCTGATGACACAAAGCTGGGTGGTGTCCCTGACACCCCAGCAGACTGTGCTGCCATTCAGCGAGACCTGGACAGGCTGGAGAGCTGGGCAGAGAGACATTTAATGAACAGTGTAGAGCATCTGGACAAGAACAACCCCAGGTACAAGTATAGGTTTGGGACTGACCTGTTGGAGAGCAGTGTAGGAGAAAGGGACCTGGGGTTCCTGGTGGACAGCAGGATGACCATGAGCCAGCAGTGTGCTCTTGTGGCCAAGAAGGCCAACAGCATCCTGTGGTATATCAAAAGGGGGGTGGTTAGCAGATCAAGAGAGGTTCTTCTCCCCCTCTACTCTGCCCTGGTGAGACCACATCTGGAGTATTGTGTCCAGTTCTGGGCCCCTCAGTTTAAGAGGGAGGTGGAGCTGCTGGAGGGAGTTCAACATAGGCAATGACGATGAAGTAGAGCACCTGCCTTATGAGGAGAGGCTGAGGGAGATGGGTGTGTTTATCTTGGAGAAGAGGAGACTGAGGGGTGACCTTATTAATGTCTATAAATATGTGAAGGGTGGGTGTCAGGAGGATGGAGTCAGGCTCTTCTCAATGTCATCTAGTGATAGGACAAGGGGCAATGGGTGTGAGCTGGAACATAGGAAGTTCCACATCAATATTAGAAGGAACTTCTTCCCAGTGAGGGTGACGGAGCACTGGAACAGGCTTCCCAGGGAGGTTATGGAGTCTCCATCACTGGAGATGGTTAAGATCTGCCTGGATGTGTGACTTCATCTAGGTGATCCTGGTGTGCCAGGGGGATTGGGCTAGATGATCTTTCGAGGTCCCTTCCAATCCCTAATGATTCTATGAGTCTGTGATGCTATTGACTTGTACCTTCCTGCTCACACTGCGTAGTCTGCGCAACAATAACAGATTTTGCTAAATAAGTGTCTTGAATTTAACAAGAAAGAAGTTTCTGCTGAAACTTCCAGTGTTGTCCTCTGGTTTGCAGTATCTTGCACACATAAAGCAGGCAACCGTTTGTTTTGCTGGTTTTTTGGGACAGATTTCTGGGATTCCTCCTTAAACCACAGAAGAGAAGAGGAGTTACCTCCCCCTGCAAAAGACTCTGCTTTCAGCACACCCGGGGCAGATGGCTTAAGATCTACCCAGTGTTTTGCAAGTGGCAAAAACCACTGCTCATGTGAAATTGAGCTGTCAATAGGAAATGACAGGCTGTGGTTTGTGAATCCTATTTTTATAGAAGAGTGCAGCAACACTTTTCTTCCGCGTGTACCTCCTCCTCAAAGCCATGCTGTGAGCTCCAACCTCCCCCCTGCCACTACGCCTGCTAAAAAGAAGTCTCCCCACCGCCCACCTCCACCTCCACCTTCTCACGCTCGTATTCAGAAATCTTCTCAGAAGATTCTGCAGGATCCCATGACTGGCTGTGGAAGCAAGCTGCTTCTTCAGACACTGGGGAACAGCGTAAAGGAAATGCAAATCGAGAGTGATGGCAATACAGGAGAAGGGAAGCAGAGCTGCTCAGTAAAGGAGCCTTCAGCAGTGAGCCTCAAGAAGGGCTCCCAGCCCTGTGTCCCGCCACGGAGGCGACTCTGTGAGAAGACCTCAGAGGAGAGCTGTGTTGGCAAATCTGGAAGTTGTGAAACAGTGAAAGAGGAACGGATAGAAGAAAACCAAGACACAAGCCCAGAGAGAGGAGCTAAAAAGTCTCAGTGCAAAAAGGCTGTAGAAATGCCTGGGGAGGTTCCCCAGAGGGCTGTGTCATGGTTTCAGGAGACAAAGCTTGAAGTTGCTGAGAAGAAGAAGGACATGCCTAAGATACAAAGCAATGCCACTGAGAAAGGAAAGACACTTCCTATCCCACCACCGAGAAGGAAGAGGCTTTCCCAGGTACCAAGGATCCCTAGCTGCCAGTTGAAGCAAACAACAGTGGCAGACACGGCCCCAGCACAGGTTTTGTGCAAGAGCAGCTCAGCTGCAGTGGCAGGTGATGCCACTGGCACCCACACAAAGACTGAACCAGGACATGGCCGCAAATTCCTCAGCTCAGCTGAGCTGAAAGGTTCTCACTCCTCCCTGGAGGGCACAGGAGGCAGTGCCACCGCTCAGACATCAGCATCCGAGCCAGATTCCTACTCCACCAGCAGCACAGAGGATGACCTAGAGATACTGAGTAGTTCATCTGGTAAAAAGACGCATTCCATGATCCTGGGCAAGGCCAAGAACAGGCTATCCTTGGTGAATCTCTCCAACGTCTTCTCAGTCTTCCTGTCTAGTGACAGGAAGCTACAGAAGAAGATAGTGGAGCTGGCACAGAACAAGGACTCATACTTTGGCAACCTGGTGCAGGACTATAGAGTGTACAGTTTAGAGATGATGGCAAAGCAGAGCTCCAGCACAGAGATGCTACAAGAAATCCGGCTGATGATGACACAGTTGAAGTGTTACTTAGTGCAGAGCACTGAGCTGAAGTCTCTGATAGACCCAGCATCCCATACCGAGGAACAGTTAGGTAAGTGACTACGTTCTACTCATCCTTGGGCAGGATTTGGGAGGCTGAGGAGGAAGAGACAGGATCATGCAGACACAGCTTCTGCTTTAGAGCAGCATTCAGCTTTCCTTGACACAGACTTTCAGGAGGGAAAATACTATTTTTGGCTGTTTAAGGGTGTTTTGTTGCTTCTCATTCAATATTCTGCGAGGGACTAGTGTGCTCCTTCCCTCCTTGCTAAGAAGGGCAGGCTTGTTCAATGTATATGCACGAGGGAGTAACGGACAAACTGCTATAGGATTTTTGTAATCCCAGTTAAAGCTGTGTGGCCAAACGCACCGCGCTTCAGTCTCAGCAGGCCCCCATGACTTCCTTCTCACCCAGCAAAGGCTTCTCATGATCCTTCAGTCTCCCTGGCACAACAGACTTGCTGCCAGCCCCTTGCCATAGCTTGGAGGAGGGAGCTGCAGCTTAACTTCTCATGCACCACCTGCAGGTTTTGTCCCAGTAACCCCTTTCTTTGATGCTAATGGAGTGGCAGCCCAGAGAATACTGTCTCGGATCTTGATTGGAGGAAGTAGAAAGGAGGCAAAAAGAAATGTTCTACCTGGCAAAGCTGCTTGTGTGCAAGGATCCTCCCACCTTCACACAGACACGTCTGATTAGATCCAGCCCTGTTCACGGGCAGTTCCTTAACAGGACCGGTTGGCCCAGCCAGCCTAGGGAGGACTGCCTTCCCCTCTGGAGGACAGGGATTCCACCCCCGGCAGATTGACCACGTGGATTTGCCCTTCTTCAGGCTGACTAGCTCTCGGGATGCCTTAGAAGAGCGATGCTCTGTGTATACATGTAGGCACCGCTGCCCCCCGTTTCGGTCCTCGCTGGCCGAGTGGAGGAGCGCCTTTGCCAGCGACCTTTCTGCCTCAGCGCTGAGGTGACAAGAAGGTCCCTCGCGGTCTCTCTAGCTCTGCCTCTGGTTTCTAGGAGCCAGACAACTGCCTGTCTCACCATATCTCATTATTCTTTTTGCCTCCCACTACACATTAAGCAAATGCTCAAACAACACAGACCATTTCCTCATCCATAGGTGGCATGAGATGACTTAAGTGTCAGTAAGTTAGAGTCACTTGACCAGTAAGGGTGAGACATTGCTGACCAGATGTTGGTGTCTGCCTCTGAGCTAGTAGCTACAGCCCCTTTTCAGAGAAAGGGGCCCTCTGAGGATACAATTGGTTGCATAATTAATTTCATCCTAAAGTGAATATTTCAAACAAGTGAGAGGGAGGTGTCAGACGGGACATGACTCCTGTAAGAGCAGAGCTGTGCGAGGAAGCACAGTCAGGTTTCTCATCTCTTCCCAGAACTGGGTTTACTGCTGCCGGCCGGTGCTGTGCTGCTCAGTCAGGGGTCAGTGCAGGTGCTGTCCTGCCATTCCAGTGGCAGAGACCAGTCACTGATGTTGATCTCAAGCCCACCCAGGACTTCTGGAGGGTGTAGGTAATGAAGAGCACACAATCTGGGATGTAATTTCAGGCAGCAGTGCGTGAACAGCCGACCAAAGTCTTTCGCAGGAATTTTGTGTCACCTGTGCTACCATGTCGATTATTTACTATGGACTGTTGTGTTTTCCCTTCTCTGTGCAGAAGTGGTTGCTGAGACAGCTTTGTACAAATGTGTCCTGAAACCCTTAAAAGAAGCTATTGATTCTTATTTAAAAGAAATCCATGAGAAAGATGGATCTTTACACCATCTGAAAATGAACCAACTTGTGATACAAAACACAACCACCACTGACCTTGGCATCACGACCAGCGTGCCTGAAACTGTTCTGCTGGAGAAGATCCTTCACAAGTTCACAGCCATGCACAAGGCTTATTCCCCAGAAAAGAAGATTTCTGTCTTGCTGAAGTCCTGCAAACTCATCTATGACTCCATGGCTCAGGGAAACCCAGGTACTGCATGCCTTCTGAAATGGTGTCCCTCACCAGTCCTTCTCCATGTATGAAAGGAGTGGGGGGGATTATGATAGGATCGATGTCGTGATGCTCAAACTGGAGTGACAATCAGTGTGTTTGGTATCAGCTGTCCACAGAGGGTGTTCAGAGCGGGCCGGTTAGTGACCGCGAAGTTCTCTGCACCAGTGACTTAACTTCAGGCTTAACTTTACTAGGAGCTTAATAATTCCTGATGACCTAGTACATTCCAAAAGCCACAACTATGCAGCTTTGGTGCGAGCAGGTACGTGCTCCTATAAATGTAGCTCGGGCCTCAGGCCAAGCACTAAATGCACAAGTTAGTCCCTTGGCCTGCAGGCAGGATGGATCTTTGCAGATGGACCAGGAAGCTCCTATTGCCAGGCAGAGTCTTTATGTACCAGTGAGCTGGTGACCAGACACGCATGATTTTGGAGAGAAGGTAGATACTCACGTGCAACAACCTGTGACACTTCAGTAATTCATTGTCTCCGAGGGTACTTTAGCTGTCGTGCCTCATTTTGGAGTGGCAGTAGTGTTGGAGCACTCACACGGGTCCTGTTGTCCCTCCCGAGCCCCACACACCTCACAGGAGATAGCGTCTCCTTGCAGCACCGGCGGTACGTTACGTGTCAGCGCAAGGGCTGAAGTTCCTCTGTTGCAGGAAATGCTGCTGTTTCATTTTAGTTAGTGGAATGGAGAGTTCAGGGAAATTATTTTAAGCCCCCTACACGAAAAAAGCTTGGCATTCAGGAGCTCTGAGGATTTCACTGTGGTTTGCTGTGCTAGCCAGTGTGCTTCACTCGGGCCAGCTCAGCTGTCCATTCCGACTGAGCACCCCTGCAAGCTGAGTGTAGGACAAACGCTGACTTCATCCCTGTGTGTCCAGTTCCCTCTCCAGTATACAGGACCAGTGATATGTATATCAGTCAGAAGACAACTGGCCTGGTGTTAAGGAAATGTTCCCCAGTGAATTAAGACCAGGAAAGGAGGTTAAAGGGAGGAGAAAGCTCAGTCTAACTTCCTGAAGGCAGCGGACTCTGAGACAAATTGGATGAAATGTCCTGTAGACCCATTTGAAATCTGAGCTGTGGGACACGGCTTCAATTTAGAATGAGTTGACCTGAGATCACTGTGATTTCCCACCTGGCCAAGCAGACACTCAGCAAGCAGCAGTATTTCTGCGACCGGGATTTCCCCGCTGGTGGTATGCAGATGAGTGCACGCTCTGCCCACCTCAGGAGTAGCAGCCAAGTAGCCCCTTTTGCTTTTGGCCAGCCATGAGGCAGCGCAGCGCTCTTCACACAGGAAGAGCAGAGGCCATGCTTGGCTTCCTGTGCAACACTTTGCTCTGTTAGCTCTGAACACACTGCTGAGTTAGAAAGTTCCCTCCTCTTCCAAGCTGAGAGCAGGTGGAACACAGAACTAGCCATTCCCTCTGCCAGAAAGAAAGTACCTGTTTGGTAATAGGGTAACTGCTTCTGGGGGCTCCTTTAATTTGTAATTTGCTAGCTCGGGCCAGGTCTTTATCTACCTTAGGCTGAGTGTAGGATGAGTTGGCCTGAGAATGATTTCATAGCTCAAAGAAAAGTATAAATACTACCACATCAAGCACTCTTTTTTTTCAGACACCATGGAAACACCATCTTTTTAACGTAGTGAGACCCATGAGATGCAGTGTAGGTTTGGCCAGGGTGTCCAGAGAAGAACCAAGTTTTCTTTACAGCTACAGGTAGGCGTAGACACGAACACGTGTGCCTGTGGCAGTGCCCATCTTGGCATGGCAGAAAAAGTCACGAACCTTTGAAGTCTGTTTTGGCTGACACCAGGTATGCTGGGCCATTTGAAGAAACGTTCTGGGGTTTGGTTGCAATTCATGCTGCGTGAAAAATGTGCCTGAAATGCTTGCTCTGGTTGAATTCCCTGATACATGAACAATGAACTGAATGGCTCAGGCCCTCAGCTGCTTTAAACCAACGTTTCTGCCTGAGACTGACGGCGATTAGCTGGTGTATCTGGTTCATTACTAGGAATCAGGAAGACGAGTTCACAGTCTTTGCCAATACAGAATGCTACAGGTGGGAAGGGACCTCGAAAGGTCACTTAAGTCCAACCCCGCTGCTGGAGCCGGGTAAGCCTACAGGACCTGGTATGCACAGACTGTCTCAACACATGCAGTCCTACATGGGGCTCAAACCCATGACCCCAGGAATTCAGAGTCCCATGCTCTGAGCCAGCCAGGTGCCTTAAGATTAAGTTTGAAAGGTGTGGAGAGTGCTTTTGAAGGGCATTCAACAAGAATGGCAGTGAACATGCCAGGGGGTGATGTAGATGAGAGCAGCCCTGTGGAGAAGGACTTGGGGGCATTGGTGGACAAAAAGCTGAACACAGTCAACAACACACTCTTGCAGCTCAGAAGGCAAACCACATCCTGGGCTGGTTCAAAAGAAGTGTGGTCAGCATGTCGAAAGAAGTGATACGGCGCTCTGCTCTGTTCTGGTGAGACCCTGCCTGGAGTACTACATCCAGCTCTGGGGTTTCCAGAAAAAGGAAGACATGGACTTGTTAGAGCAGGCCCAGAGGAGGGCTGCAAATACGATCATAGGGATGGAGGACCTCTGGTACGAAGGCAAGCTGGGAGAGTTGGGGTTGTTCAGCCTGGAGAAGAGAAGGCTCCAAAAGAGGCATTTCAGTATTTAATGAGGGCATGTGAGAAAGATGGGAACAACCTTTTTAGCAAGTCCTGTTGTGATAGGACAAAGGGTAACAGTTTTAAACTAATGGAGGGTAGATTTAGACTGGATATAAGGAGGAAATGTTTTACAATGAGGGTGGTGAATCAATGAAACAGGTTGCCCGAAGAAATTGTGGGTCCCCCTGCCTGGAAATATTCAAGGGCAGGTTGGATGGGACTCTGAGCAACCTGATCTAGTAGACACATCCTTTCTCTCTGCAGGGACAAACTAGATAACTTCTAGGGGGACTTTTGGGTCCCTTTGAACCCAAAGCACCCTGTGATTATATGAAGAATGAACAGAGGAACAGTTTTCTTATTGTAGCATTTTAAAGTTGTGAGCTGGCCAAGGTATGAAGTTTCTTTTTTGAAGTGCCTTTGAACTGCACGAGGAGCTGGACTGTACAGACCTAAACCAGTTCTGTACTAGTAACAGCATAACTGCTGAGCCATAACAAGGGCAAGTGTGGGGTCTTGCATCTGGGCAGGAACAACCCCAGGTACCAGTATAGGCTGGGGACTGACCTGTTGGAGAGCAGCGCAGGAGAAAGGGACCTGGGGGTCCTGGTGGACAGCAGGATGACCATGAGCCAGCAATGTGCCCTTGTGGCCAAGAAGGCCAACAGCATCCTGGGGTGGATCAGAATGGGGCTGGTTAGCAGATCGAGATTGGTTCTCTCTTCTGCAGTGGTGAGACGACATCTGTAATATTGTGTCCAGTTCTGGGCCTCTCATTTCAAGAAGGACACAGAACTGCTTGAGGGAGTCCAGTGCAGAGCCACAAAAATGATGAAGTCAGTGGAGTGTCTCCCTTGTAAGGAAAGGCTGAGGGAGCTGGGTGTCTTTAGTTTGGAGAAGAGACTGAGGGGAGACCTCATTAATGTTAACTTGATCTAGGTTATCCTGCTCTGGCAGAGGAATTAACTGGATGATCTTTCAAGGTCCCTTCCAATCCCTAATATTTTCCTATTTGCTGGAAGTACCACTCAGCCAGCCACCCACAGTCCAGGAGGTTCCTCCAGTGCATGGGTGACAATTTCCTGATGCAAATGGTGGAGGAGCCCATTAGGAGATGAGCGCTGCTGGATCTTGTACTCACCAGCAAGGCAGGTCTGGTTGAAGCAGTGAAGGTTGAGGGCAGCCTTGGTTGAAGTAACTAAGAGATGGTGGAGTTGAGGGTCTTGTGTGTTAGGAACAGAATAGCTAGCAGAATCACAACCCTGGACTTCAGGGGGGCCAACTCTGGCCTTTTCAAGCAATTGCTGGGGGAAATCCCATGGGACGGTGTACTGGCAGGTAAGGGCGCCCAAGTTAGCTGGTTAACGTTCGGAGACCACTGCTTGAAACCCAAGATAAAAGCATTCCAACAGGTAGGAAGTTGAGGAAGGGAGCCAGAAGACCTGTGTGGTTTGACAGGCTGCTGCTGGGCAAACTGAAGAGGAAGAAGAAAGCCTGTAGGTCATGGAAGGAGAGAATGGCCACTTGGGGAGATTATAAGGCTCTAGTCAGAGGATGTGGGGATGCAACTAGAAAAGCCAGGGGGGTTGTGGAGTCTCCTTCTCTGGAGACGTTTAAAACCCACCTGGACATGTTCCTGTGCGACTTGATCTAGGCTATCCTGCTTTGGCAGTCAGATTGGACTAGACAATCTTTCGAGGTCTCTTCCAATCCCTAACGTTCTGTGAATCTCTGAATGTTCTGTTATTCTGTGAATAGGGCTGGCTAGATGATTGGCCCTAAACTTTTTAAATCAATCATTTCTATTACACAGCAATATTTCTCTTTCCTAGGTTTTAGGATTAACTTTGCCGTTCCCTACAAAACTGAGCAGTTATTGCCTTGTTAGTTGCCTTGATGAACTCATAGGTCATAGGCTGAAGTTGATAATCTCAGAGGTCTTTTTCAGCCTCAGAAATTGTGTGAACTCCTCTATGGGTGTGCAGTTGACAAAGGTATGCATGAGGGTGTCTTCAGTGGGATAGCGGAGCCTGCAAAAAGGAGACTGGCCTCAAATGCTTGAGCAGACAGCGTAGAATGTACACTAGAGTTTCCTAAAACTATGTCAGAGCAATCCCACCACACTGCTGCCTTCTGAGAAGGGAAACAAAGCTATACGTTACAGTTTTGCTTGGTTATCTTTAGGAAGAGGGCACTGGTATTTCAGTTACCAGCAATGAAGGCCAGTGGACTAGAGGTTATATGTTTTCTTTCTGGCTAGCCGACTGCTATATTTGAATTAAAGAGCCAGTTCAATATTTTCAAGTAGAAGTAATTCCTTTGATCTGTAAAACGTGCTTGTTGGAATGGAGTCATGCTGCCTGCATGTTTTAACTCTCTTAAGTCAACTGTTTCATAAATTGAATCTTGCTGAAGTAGTATGGGATGAACAAGAGACAGCAAAATGCTAGGGAGTGGAAAGATGGCCATAATCTTTAGTTACAGTCTTTAACAAACCTCAGTTAACTTTCTGTTTCCCAGCTACAAACTGAGGCTAAAATTCATATTTTCTGGGGCATTGCTGCTAAATATCAGTTCCGTATTTGTAAAATATTAGAGCAAGACAGCATCATTGCTGTTGTCAGAGTATAGACAGAGGGAAAAGAAATTCCAAACTGTGTTAGAACAGACTGTAATTTCTTTATGGAGGCCTGGGCTGAATTCCAATAGCTTTAAATCATGTATTCAATTAATACCCATTCTGTTCAAGCACTACATCCCAGCCAGGAGCTGACATTGTATTCGCTTTGCTATGAACATAATAGGATGGCAGAAGAGAAGGCTTATTTTAAGCTGCTTATAGGTATTTATGAAATTAATGTTTCCTGATCCTGCAGGGGAGAGGTTAAATAAAGCAAGCAAGTCATTTCTGGAGTAGGACAACACCATCTTGAACAAGCAGGCTCAGTCTCAGCATCACTGAGACCACTGGCAGGGTCAGAGCTAGATTTAACGCTGTTAGCTGCAAATATACTCCTCTGTGAGGGACCACGAATAGTCACAGAGTCACTGAATAGAGATGGACATGCAAGTCTGAGAGCTTGGCTCTGGCCCACATTGAAAGTAGACCTGTGGAGGCAGCAGCCTGCAGAAAACATCTCTGCTGCAGCCCCTGGAGGACCTCTAGTTAGTGCCCTGGTGCGTCTCCTGGCGCAGGGATCATGTGGGTTGCAGGATGCTGAGACATGCCAGTCTCTTGGGGGAATTGGTTCACAGACATTTTTTCATATATCATTGTGCCTCCTGCTTCTGGTCATATTTGAGTCATACTTGAGCTGCCAGTACTGATTATTCTCACGGAGGGAAAGAGATAGAGGGTGTCTCAGGGCCACGCTTGGTCTCATGGCTGTACATAACGAAGCTAGTCCCTCTGCTTGCTGTGACATCTGAGAACTGCCCTCTCAGGTACCCATCTTTGGCTCCATGAGCAGACAGCAGAGGGAAGCTGCTGCAACGCCTACAAGGAGTAGGCACAACATACCATGCCTGCCCTAGGCAAGACTGGACGTGTGTGGCAACACGTGAAGTCAAAGTTATGTCCTTGATGATGAGCTTTACTTTTCTGTCCTTGGCACCTATGGCTACTGCTTTAGCTACAGACATGGGTATCTAAGAATCAGACTTCATGTTCCCACAAGCGAATTCAAGTGATGTCCAGTAATTTGTGCAGGTTATGGGCATCAGGAGAATGAGCACTCTTCCGGTTACTGCAGTCAGACATCCCTACTCTGAGTTTATCAATTAAAAAAAACCCAAACCTGTTGTACATCAGCCTTATAAACAGCTGGGAATCCAGTAACATTTCTGTGAAAGTTGGGAAAGTTTACAGTGAGGACTGGTGGGCAAAGCAGCTAAATCAGCATAAGGAGATGAGACAATCAGCAGTGAAAAACAAATGACTCGGTGCCTGCTTGGATGTAAGACATCTCTCTTGTGAGGAAAGGCTGAGCCACCTGAGGCTGTTTAGCCTGGAGAAGGCTGAGAGCTGGTTTTATTAATGTCTGTAAATAATCTGAAGGATGTATGTCAAAAGGAAGAGGCCAGCCTTTTTCCAGTGGTGCCCAGCGGTAGGACAAGGGGCAATGGGTACAAACTGGATCACAAGAAGCTCCACCTCAACATCAGAAAAGAATTCTTTCCTGTGAGAGTGATGGAGCACTGGAACAGGCAAACCATGGAGGTTGTGGACTCTCCTTCTCTGGAGACTTAAAAAACCCACCTGGACACATTCTGTATGACCTGCCCTAGGTGATCCTGTTTTGGTAGGGATATTGGACTAGATGATCTTCAGAGATTCTTTCCAACCCCTCAGCTATGATTCCATGATCCTGTGAGTCTCAGCCAACAAAAAAGAAACAGATTCTTTAGGAGCCCTTGAAAAGAGTCCTCTAACTTTCATCTCAGTTGACACTATAAATTAATGGCTGGGGACATGGAATTGTTTACTTCCAAGTTTCTGTTTCCACTTTACATTGCTTGGCCAGTCTGTTGGTCATGGTGATCTTTTTCAGAGAAATGATGTTTTTCCTTGTTTCCCAATGGATAAGAATTAATGTTGTGAAATAGCAGCCTTCTCGGATGCCTTAGCAAACACACGTGGACTGGTCATGAAAACAAAGTTAGCAGGGAAGTAAAAATCCTGCAGATGTTGCACTGGAAATCCACTGGCCTGCAGGAAATGCCTTGGATTTCATAAACACCCAATCCGTGCCACTGGCCAGGAACTACCACATCAAAAAGAAAAAGGTTTTTAAGGAAGGGGGAAATGCGTGCCCAGAAAACTCCTTGGCAGTTTATCTCCCTTTAATTTTATGCAGAACTAACTCTGTTGACATTTGATTTACTCAGGTCCAAAGGAGAAAAGGACTGGTTTTCTAGTATATGTTCACGTCTCATTTTGTCATCTGCTCTTGCAGACAGAATTCAGCGGTCACACTACTAAGCTGCTTGTATTAGGATCATCTATCCGATGGTAAGGAATTGGACCCTTCACAGAGCTGAAGCTCTCACAAAGTCATCAGCCAAGACACCAGCCAAGACAGACAAAATGCCCACCGAGATGTTACTGAAACAATACAGGGCTTCTGTGAAGGAATGGTTGAAGTCCTAGAGCTGCGTCATTTCACCGAAGGCAGCCATGATAAAGCAAGCCAAATTGAAAGGTTTCACCCAGCTTTCATTAACTACATTTTCTGTGTTGGAGTTTGTGCAGACACTGTCAGAGACAGGCTGAATCACAGCCTTGACAGTCTCTCATCCTCCAACACTTGGTTTTAACTGGATCAACTGTCTATTCACGGGGTATATTTTAAATATGCCCATACTTCATTGTAAAGCCATACTTCTTTTTTGTTTGCTTGTTTAGTCAGGGGATAAGCTCGTGTCCATTTGAGGCTTCAGCAGAGTATCTTTGCCAGTGGAGAATTTGCATCAGCTGTAAATGACAAAAAAGGAAAGCTGACTCATGGCAAAGACTTGAAATAAGTCAGTTGGAAACATTTGACAAACAGGAATGTATGTCCTGCCGTGCAGAGCATGTGGACTGTGGGCCAAAAATGGCTAAGGGGTAACTTCACTGAAGCTCCATCAAGGATAGCTTTTATTCTTTGAGGTGAAGCACATGGTTCTCAGGTGAGACAGATACGGCCCAGGAAACCCAAGCACCCAGGTGCTCAAGCCAGGAAGGCTGCCCTCTGAGGAAGGACATTCAGAATGAAAGGGCTCTCAGATAAGGGTAAGAGGAATGGTCAACTCTGAAGTTTGGCACGGCCTATGCCTGTTAAGCCACTTGTTATTATGGGTTGTCCATGATGAATTTATGACATGTTAATAGAAAGTGAAAGCATCTTTCAAATAAGAAAAGTTGTCTCAGAGTTATTTGCTGTTTATGTGGTGAAGCTTCAGTCTGGAGTCTAAGCAGTAATTATCAGTACTGACAACTATTAATGTGTGTCCTTTCTTGGCCTCAGAGATCCCACAGAGATTTTTACAGAGGCATATAGGATCATTTTGTTGATCACAGAATCACAGGTTCATCATGGCTGGAAAGGACCTGAGGGTCATTGAGTCCAACCTTTTCTCCTAGCGTCTAACCACTAGACTATATCCCTAAGCGCCGCGTCCACTCATTCCTTAAACACCTCCAGGGATGGTGACACCACCACCTCCCTGGGCAATCTATTCCAGTATCTAACCACCCTCTCAGTAAAGAATTTCCTTCTAACATCCAGTCTAAACCTCCCTTGATGCACCTTGAGGCCATTTCCCCTCGTCCTGTCATCACCAACACCAGCCTTGCTACTACCTCCTTTAAGGTAGTTGTAGAGGGCAATAAGGTCCCCTCTCAGTCTTCTCTTCTCCAGACTAAACAACTCCAGCTCCCTCAGCCTCTCCTCATAGGGCATGTCCTCCAGCCCCTTCACCAACTTGGTTGCCCTTCTTTGGACTCGCTCCAGCACCTCAATGTCCCTCCGGTACTGTGGTGACCAAAACTGGACACAGTACTCAGGTGCGGTCTCACAAGTGCCGAACAATGATGTTGCTGTTAGGAATGTTTTAAGCATAGGAAATCTCAATCCCATGAGGATCTGGCTGTTCCTGTAGAACCTGCTGCACACCAAGTCCAAATATAGACTCAATCCAATGTGAAAGGCTGTTTGTTTTCTTTCCTAGACATCATGCCTGGAAAGATGCTTCCTCTTAGGTCCTAGCTCTTTAGAGACTGTTTTAATTAGGAACATGTGGTGCAATATTTTGCCTTTTGAAGGAACACAAACACAGAAGTCCTGGGTCCCAAACCCCACTGTTCTCTGGGTCCCAAACACAGAGAGAACCTAAGAGAGTAAATACGCCTAATGCGTGCAGACAACTTTGCTACCACCGTTAAAAGCATGAGTTGCAGTCTTGTTGACAGTGTCAAATCAGAGGGCTAGACTGGCAACCTCTGTACTCTTCAAGGGTTGTCCATGTCTGGGATACATTAACTTCAAGCTTCTCTTTCACCAGTTAATAAAGAACTGCAGACATGAAGCTCCCTAAAAATTTTCAAGCCTATATTTAGGGTTGGAGGAAGTTTCCTTTCTTTTTCAGCATTTTATCTTTTCTGGTGCATTCAAGCTTTAACTCTTCAGATAATGTAAACTAAAGTCTGCTGAGTACATGCTGGGTGAGAAACTGTCATGTTGTCTGGGAACATGTCTTTTCAGTGAGTTTGCTCTGTGTTTCTTTTTGCTCAGGAAAACTCTACGGTGCAGATGACTTCCTCCCTGTGCTCATGTATGTGTTGGCCCGCAGCAATTTGACTGAAGTCCTTCTGAATGTGGAATATATGATGGAACTCATGGACCCTGCTCTGCAGCTAGGTGAAGGTAGGGTACAGTGTTTAGTGCTGGAATACTTGCTCGGGAAATTATTATTTGACTTGGTTCAGTTTTGTGGAAGTGGGGCAGCAAGGCTCTAGACCTTGTGTGTAAGGTGTGGCCAAGCTTTTTAGATAGAAGGCTCTGAAATTATTGTCAAACACTTTAAGTGGTTTTAACAGCTTAGACACCAGCTAGAAAGGGAAGGACCCAGTCTAAATGAGATATGAGTTGTGAGATTACTAACCTAAACAGAGACATCTAGTGTTCCTTGGTGCAAAGGCTGAGAAGTTTAAAGGTCTTTTCTTAAACTTAAACTGCTAACGCAATCCATTGTGCAGACGCAGCGAGAGAAGAGTATATTCCTCAAATCGCATCGTGTGCCTGGGGCCGTGTGTCATTCTCATGATCACTCCCTAAATGTGAATGAGGAAGAGAAAGCAACCTTGATTTAGAGAGGAATATTTGGTTTGGATGTGAATAAAAACCTCTGCTATTTGAGGGATAAACACCAAAGGGAACTGTGAGCCTTTAGTTTCTTAAACGTAGCGTGGGAAGCAAATACTACTAACAGTGATGGGGCTACACTCTGAATTAGGAGCACAGAGAATTTTTCACCAGCCAGTGACTAAAGCAATAAAATGGGGTTTTTTTTAGGGCCTGGAGAATAAATCTTATAAGGAGAAATCGAGAAGTTGGGGCTGCTTAGTTTGAGGACAAGGACCCTTAGGGGAGACCTCATCACTCTCTACAACTATCTGAAAGGATGTTTCAAAACAAGGTAGGTTTAGATTAGAGATCAGGAAGAAATTCTTCATGGAGAGAGTGGTCAGGCACTGGAATGGGCTGCCCAGGGTAGTGGTTGAGTCACCATCCCTGGATGAGTTTAAAAGACACTTAGATGTGGTGTTGGGGGATCTGGTTTAGGGGTGAGCTTGTAGAGCAGAGTTGATGGTTGGACTCGATGATCACAAGGGGAGGGGTCTTTTCCCACGTGAATGATTGTGTGATTCTGTTTTATTTTAGACTTTGGAAAAGTACTGAGGTTCTAGAAAGCACTGCTAGGTGAACAGCAGCACACTAATTCTATTTATGTTAAACGAAGTTAGAAGTGTGTAACTAAGCGCATGTCATCTGAGCGCAGCGCAGAGGTGGGCAAAAGTCAGTACTAGCAGAATGAGCAGAAGCAACACAATTGTATTAATGAGGGGTTTCTGCACAGGCTGATTTTCCCACTGAAAGGAATTGTTAGCAGAAAAAAATGTTAGCCTAAGCACAGCATTCTGCTGACATGGCTGAGCTGGGCGAGGTGACTGCACTGCCCACAGGTTCTTCATTTCTAAAGGGCACGCTGCCAGGCTGGTTACTGGAGTTAGCTGGGTTGGGGAGCTCAGGCTGTCAATGACAAAGCTGGCTGGAAGTCCTCTTAAGCCAAAGATGTGAAGGCTTCATGAAAGGGGTATTCCAGGGAAAAGGGAAAATTCTGTCAGGGAGTTCAGATCAAACTGGCTAAATAACCTCCTCAGAAAACATACTGGGAGTAACTGCAGACCCAGGGAAGGAAGGGAAAAGAATGTCTTGCTGAAGACAGCCCTGAGAACACAAAGCATGCAGCTAAAATGGGAGCTGCCAAAAGTCACCCGGAGTTAGGTTTTCCAAAGTTCATGGCAAAGGGTGATTCGGCACAAAAATAAAAGGGACAAAATTAAAGCATGAGTGAGAAAATGGTGAAACTACGTCAGGTCAATGCACAGAATTGTTTAAATCTGGCCCCCAAATTAAAAATGTATATTGGATTAATTTTATATCGACAGTGACATTGACTAGGAGGGCAAAGGCAAGGACAGATGATGGGGTATGGCTGTATGGAAATGAAGGCACTGGAAAGTCAAAGACAAATTAATTCTTAAAGAAGATGTTATTAATTCCTGTAATGGAGCACTGGGAAACCTCCCTCCCTAGTTTCTGGGAAAGGAATACACCAGGTCACAGGTCCCAGCACAGGCACTTTTGACTCTGCCAGAGCAGCAGAAATACTGAGAAACAGACAAAGACAAGTTGTAACTATATTTAGGAAGGGGAAAGTGGCCCTTGCAGGCTTGTTAGCCTGTTCTCGTTAGCACTTTGTGGGAGACATTAAAGAAAGGGTGGGTTTGGTCTATGCAGACCTACATAGCTCTGGGACATTCCTCATCAGAGCCACTCGAGTACAGAAAAATCAAACGGCAACGTCTTGATCTCTACTCTGCGACATCAAACTTTAATGGCACTCTAAAAATACCACCCTTACATAAAATGCTGCCTTCACCAGCGCTTACACAACCAACCACAATGAGTGCGGAGCTTATCAGAGCCTGAGCAAGGGCTACGAAACTTCAGGCAGGCTGGTGCGAGCTCTGGGTGATGTGGAAGCGCCACCTAGAGGCAACTGCAACTGTTATGAAACCTATTGAAAACAGGGAGCTCTGCCCAGCTGACAGCACATTTCTAGTTCTCCGCTTTCCTGGCAGCTGGGGTGAGGGGAGCAGCATCGGGGGATTGTGCAGAGGTCCTGCTCGAGCAGTTCTGCAGTCTCCTTCTCTCTGTTCAGAGGACACCCTGCCCTGAACCTTCTGCTCATCAGCAAGCACCAGGGGCAGCTAGAAAAATGAGTACTTTTAATTAACCCAGTGCTGGGGCCATGGCCTGATACAGGGCTGCCCCGCAAGCAAAGCAGCAGCTTCCTCATATTCAACTCTGTCCTCTTATCGGGGCTTAGCTTCATCTCTGTTGATGAAACCAGTTCTTATTGTGGCTCAGCTGCTTCTCATGACAGTTGAGGTTTTCTGAGGGAAAAGAACTGGATGCAGGCTTTTACTGCTTTATCTTCTGCTTCTCTGAGATTTATCCTGCAGCCCTAAACAGTGCAGGAATTGCTCTGAGCCGAACACCTGGGATTCCCTGTCTAGTCAATAGAGATGGAGGACCCTTGCAGGTCAGAGACAGCTGAGACACGGGGGCTAAATGTCGTCAGCTGTATCCTGGGCTGCATCAAAAGAAGTGTGGTGAGACAAGGGAGATGAATCTGCTTCACTCCACTCAGCTGGCGTAATGTGTCCAGTTCTGGAGTCTTCAGCAGAGGAAAGACATGGACCTGCTGAAGCGGGTCCGGAGGAGGGTCACAACAGTGATCAGAGAACAGGACTGCCTCTGCTGTGGAGACAGCTGGGGTTGTTCAGTCTGGAGAACAGAAGACAGAGAAGAGCTTTTTACCATAACCTGTAGTGACAGGACAAGGGGCAGTGCATTTAAACTGAAAGCGGGTGGATGTAGATTTGATGTAGGAATGGTTTGGATTTGTTTGTGAAAGCAGTTTCTGCAGTTTGCTTTCAGTCTGTGTTGACTCCTAGGGCACCTACAACCTCACAGGGCAGCTGTGGTCATGAAGTCTCTTTTCTCTTGGCTTAGCTTCAGACACCCCTGCACTCTGCATTGCAGTGAGGTGCAGACAATGCAGGTGTTGGGCAGCTGCCACTTCACAGGCACACGCATGCAGGATGGAAGTGGAAAAGAATGTGTGATGCTCATACAAGACCCTGTCCTTTTGCAGGCTCTTATTATTTGACCACCACTTATGGGGCCTTGGAGCACATCAAGAACTATGACAAAATTACCGTCACACGGCAGCTGAGCGTGGAGGTGCAGGACTCCATTCACCGCTGGGAGCGACGGAGGACGCTGAACAAGGCCCGGGCTTCCCGCTCATCGGTGCAGGTAGCTGTCAAGTCTTTCTGTGAACAGGGCTTGGAAGACGAACGTGTTCTCTTCATACTTACTAATTTTTAACACCATGATTTTTTTTTTAATTAGCCTAAGTCACTATTAAAAACCTGAAGTACATAGAGAGCAAGATTTCAAAAACCTGCGCCTAAACTGAAATACATATTACTTAAAAAATGGATTTTGAGTTTCCATCATAACGATGTAATTTTCAATTTGACTACAAAGTGATTTTGTAGTTCATCCTCAAAGGAGGCATCCTAGGGGAACTTTGCATGTGGAGCACTGCAGCAGAGAGGCAGAGACCCCTTCTACTCGCAGTCCTTAGGGTCTGGAGAGGTCCTGGGCTAAGCTGAGGAAATGTGAGCAGGCTACGCAAGGGCAGCTCCTAGGTGGCATAAAGCTTTAGGACTCGAGACCCCCCAGAAATAATCTTCCAGAGCCTGGCTTCTCCCTTCTAACAGTAGGGCAAACCCAGTTAACAGCCCGCTAGTGTGAAAGCTGCCCGGCAAAGATCTCCCCACCACAGTATAATCATACGTGCTGGTTTGAGGGTCAAAGGAGGGACCCTCCAGAACAGATTGTTCGATTCCCCTCCCACTAATATAGGAAGGGACTATAAACAAATTTGGAAACTGGAATACATTGTGAAATTTATTCAAAAGGAAATAAATTTAAAAGAAAGAAAAACAACAACAGAAAAAATTTCACAATAAACAAAAGAGAATTTTAGGGAGGTGTGTAAGGGAAGACCTAGGTAGAAAGGGCAAATGGATGTAGTTCTGGCCTCCAGCCAGTAGGGGACACTCGCCACAGAGAGGCAGCAATGAGCACTCCCACCCAGCTGCTTCCCTGTCTGCGCTGCGCTGGACGGGAAGGAAGGAAGGCGAAATGGGGTGGGCTAGTGGTGTCCCTGCCCCTTAAGTGTACCCGGCGTTCGGTGATCAGGACCGGGCAGCCAGTCTGCTCTGCCGGTGTTCACCTGGCGACTGCGGAGCCAACTCCCTGCAGCCCTCTTCTCCCTTGTGAAAAACGGAGCTGCACTTAGAACTGGTTTAAGGCAAAAACGAAAGTGTGAAATCCTCTCCTGATCTACTGCCAACGGTTGATAAAAGCTTGACTAGCACCACAGAGAGAGTCAACGATACCGCAGACGGGCTGGGCTAAGGATCAGACCATGGGGCTGTGCCTCCTCTCTCCTCCACGGCTGGCTGGGGACTGCCTTTGCCACACACACCCTCCCTCCCCCGCCCTGGCTTCCAGATTATCCCTCTGGTACTTCACGCCACATTTCCGTTCCCACAGGGGAATGGTTTGGGAGATACATCAGTTTTTCTGGGTCCTTAAAAGCTAACCCATCACATCATGGTATCACAGTAGGGTGGGGCTTGGAATGTCCCTCCAGAGATCACCTAGTCCACGCTCTGCCTGACCACGTTGTCCTGGAGCACACCCAGTCGGGTTTTGAATGTCTCCGGAGATGGAGACTCCACAACTTCTCTGGGAAGCCTGTTCCAGTGCTCTGCCACCCTCTAGGTAACAAAGTTTCTCCTTAAGGCTAGGTGGAACCTTCTTATATTCCAGTTTATGTCTGTTGCCCCTTGTCTTGTCACTAGGCACCACTGTGAAAAGTCTGGCCCTGTTCTGACATACTTTAGGGATTTAAAAGTGTTGATGATGTCCCCTCTCAGTCTTCACCAAGCTAGAGAGTCCCTGTTGTCTCAGCCTTTCCTCAATGGGCATGTGCTCCAGACCCCTAATCATCTCAGTGGCTCTGTGCTGGACTCTGTTCACTAGCTCTTTGTCTCTCTGGAGCTGGAGGCTGTGCTCTGGGTCCCCAGCCACGATATGGCTGGGTGCAGGACCAGGTAGGCAGGGTGTTCTGCAAGCCCTATGTCCTGGTCTTTAATTGTATCCCACAAGAAGGCAGCAAAGGGTGGTTGTGGAGTCTCCTTCACTGGAGATGTTCAAGACTTGCCCGGATGTGTTCCTGTGTGACTTGGTCTAGGTGATCCTGCTGTGTCAGGGGGATTGGACTAGATGATCTTTCGAGGTCCCTTCCAATCCTTAATGATTCTATGATTATAAGGCCACGTCTCCTGTTCTGTAAACCACAGCACGAAGCTGAACATTGTGACTGCTGAGGGGCAAGTCTCCTGAGGGGTAGACACAGTCCAGGTAGCCCTGTGAAAGCATGGGGTTTCATACACTTCCAAGCAAAACTTGCCCTGATGATCTTAGAACCTGTGATTGATGGCTGAGACACACCAAATACCTGTACACTCATAGCCATTACCTAACATGGAGCCAACTTCCCCCAGAAGATTCCCACCACCCACAGCAGCGTAAGAGCCATGATACATTCCTTTCAATAAGGGGTATTATGAGGGACATGTGAGCACCCCACGGCAGAGGTAAATGACTTGCTGAGGTGTTCAGTGTGCCCCTGCAGGCCGTCCAGCTGCCTTACTCATAGACTCATAGAAGCACTCAGGATGAGTGACCCTTGAGATCAAGTCCAACCATGAACTTCACCAGTAAAGCACATCCCTAAGCACCACATCTAAGTTACTTTTAACCACATCCAGCGATGGTGACTGAATCACCGCCCTGCAGTGATACTCCGTACTCCAGTTGGATGCTTCCAGCTTCAGTTGGGAAACACACAGACCAAATTCAGCGAACTTTCACTTCTGCTGGGAAACCCAAGTGGTTTTTTACCAGAAAGCCTGGGAAGCTTTGTAAACTTCACAGACACAAATTAAACAGCCAGGATTCACTATGGACAAAGGTTCTGGAGATTCTGTTCCTCATGAGTTTGGCAAGGGAAAATGTGTGGCAACACCATTACCGCCTGAAACAGGGTATACATAAAGCAGCGTCTCCGTGTAACTTCTGCTGTTTCTTTACTGAGTGATGGAACGAAGACTGGAGGCCACTGCTTTGAAGGCTGTTGTTTCAGTGACAGGACAGTTACCAGGGTGATCACATTGCCAGCCCCTTCCCATTTTCATGAGACCAGAGGTATTTTGTTATTCTGGTCTGTTACTTCTTTGAACCCATTTTCTTCAGCTGCTGTAGAAAGGTGAGACAGAAAGATTTCACTTGTGTCTTTACAAGACCACTTCTCTGGTTGATTACTTGTTGGTTCAAGAATTTGCTGATCCAGGGAGGGGAGAAAGGAGAGAATGCTCTGGGCATTGCAGAATGATTAGAGGGCATTTAGAAATTCTGGGCAGGTAGAGCACTGGGGCTGAATTCCACTCACTGCGATCTTAAGTTGAAATGTTAAATGCAAAACCTATCCACTTGTTTCTCTTTAGGATTTCATCTCTATCTCCTTTCTGGAAATTGGTGGTCAGTCAAGGACACTTGCTTCACGGAAAGACACCACGGCTGAGCAGCTGAACCAGCAGTGTGCTGAAAAGTTTGAGGTCTCCCGTCCCAAGGACTATGGACTCTTTGTTTATATTGATGACCAGTGGCTGCAGCTGGACAAAGATGCCCTTCCTCATCACATCAAATCCTCCTTGCTGAAGAGTGAAACCAAGACAGATTTCCATTTTATTTATAAACCAGTAGATCAAGAAACCCCACCAGTTCCGATTGTCAAAGACTCAGACTTTCCCTAAGGGCCGCACTGCTCTTTTGTGGTGTTTGCTGTCATTCTAGCAAGGGCTAAGTAGTTTATCTCATGAGATCCTCTGATACCTGCAGACCTCAGAAGACGTTTGGAGTGTGGCCTTAGACACAGGGCAGACGTGCTAATTGTAGATGCTCTCTGAATACAGGGCATTTCTCAGCAGACTTCATTTACAGAAATATAAGGAACATTCAGGAGAACATTCTTCCTCTGGAAAACTTGAATTATCAAACCTCAGAACCTCCTGCTGGCAACCAGGCAAAATAGCAGAATGAAAATGGCCAGTGGATAAAACTCAAGAGATCTTGCAGAGAAGTGGACACCTACTCCGTAATAAATGATGACAGAGGTGAATCACCTCTGTGCAAAAGACCTGTGAAAGGTCTGCACACACCTCAATCCATTCGGAGGTAAGACTGTGCTTACGCCTTACAGCACCTGTTCACCCAGCCTGAATAAACTGAGTCCTGGGTGATGTATTTTGTGAAACAGGGTTGCCACCTGTAGCAGAAGTCCATCTCTGTTTTGCTGTCTACATGTCCCTGGCTTTGAAATCCAGGTAAGTACAGATCATGCAAGACGATCCTGAATGTTCACTAAGAATGTATCTTCTACCGTCTGCTTGTCCCTGAGATCAGGCAGCATTGGCAACTTCAGCAATGTGTTTTTCTTAAAAATTGAAAGTCTCCGCCTTCAGTTTTACATGTACAGCAGTTTTGATCACATTGGTTGTATGACACTGTCTGGTTAATTATGTATTTATTTCTATGTGTGCTATGGAGCAATTGTTTTAAAATCTGTGTTTTGTAAAAAAACTTACATTGCCCAGTGTAGCAAACTGGATTAAAATTTGAAGACCAAAAAGGCTTCCCTGTCCCTTTTTCCTAAGATGTTATTGAGTGTAGTGTTGTCTTACTCACAAGTCCCACCCACCAAGTTAGAACATGGTCATAAGCCTGAATATGACTAGTAAATCTGAAGAAGTTCAGGCTGTTGCAGACAGAACTCCTAATTTTCCTCTCTACCTGTGTTTTTGGTCTATCAGTCGTTTTGATTTTCCTGCAAACCCAAATTCCAAATAAGTGGAACAATACAAACATGCACTTTGTGACATCTGAAAACGATCTTCTAGGATTGGATAATGGAAAAAGGAGTCTTAATTTGAAGACATGGCCATATATTCTGGGTGCCTTAATTCAGGCAAGACTCCAGACATGTAGCAGAAGGGACTGAACTGTCTGCATAGAGCAGGAAAACAACCTCTACCACAGTGACACAATCTTGGTATTTGGTCTAGCAGAGCTCTGGTTAGAAAGAAACCCCTTGTTGTTCAAAGCTGCTCTTGTTTCTTACCATTAATATTCAAAATAGAACTGGGTGATGTCCAAAGTCCCTGCCTTATAGGTTCTCAATCTCTGCTTGTCAAATCCTTAGTTCAGCTAACATGTTCATGAATAACTTTTCCTGATGAAGAGCTCTGCAGCTTTTAAATGCAGTTGTAGCACCTGAGCACCCTGAAATGTGCAACTCTGCACTCAATTGTTACAGGCACGCCAGTGAAATGAAGTCTGTTACACATCGCAACCCCAAAAGCTTCCCACTTAGGACTAAGAATGGAATAAGCAATCCATCACACACCATGAAACGTTCCCCAAAACACATACACACTCAAAACCTTAAAGTAGTGTCAGAATGTTTATTGACAAGGACAATCTCACTGGCTGGAACACTCAATTCTCAGTGATTGCTATATCAACAAAATAACTTGATTTATATAGCAACCGAAAGAGCTGTACACTGCAACTTTGCATGGCAAGTGAACACAAATCAGAGGGAAAATCATCACAATAAATTGTGAGCTCTGTTGTTCATGAATCTACAAAGCCATTTCCAGGAATATCCAAACACCAAAGGGAACCTAATGTTGCATGAGACTCAGACTCCAACAAAAATTCAAAATTGTTAAATCTAATACTGATTTGTTAAAAAAAAACCCCGAAGTAAAAGTGGAGAGGGTAATTACTTTGTAGCTTTGACAGATGATCCAGGTGAGTGTAAGGAAGCTGCATTCTTCCGCCAAGACATGGCAGACGCTGTAAGGCTGCATCTGGAAGGTGACCCTGAAAGGCTCAGCAGCCCTGAACCACACCACAGGTTAACAGTGAATCAGTGCTGGTACCTGCACTCTCACACAGTCCCATGGGGACGTGGAAACACCTGCAAGTAGACACCCAACTGTCCTTAAAAGCAGGGTTCTACTCTGGAAATCCTGACAAGCGTCCAGGACCGGGCTCTTCTGTGGCAAAACCTAGCCCATAGGTCCTCAGAGAAGGGCTTTTCTGTTCGGTGCAGAACCACCCCGCGAGTTTCACTGTAAGCCCTGGCGATAATTTAGAGAGAACTCCAGCCAACCCTTTACGAAAACAGCATCGCAAACAGGTGTTTACGGCAAAGCACAAGCCCCGTGCCACTGCCGTTCTGCAGGGACAGCGAGCGTTCCAGCTCCTCTCTGCGGCAGCCCAGGAGGGAGCGGCCTGCACCCGGGGCCCTGCCCGCCAGCCCCGGCCCGGCCGCCAGCGGCTGCACACGCCCTTCCTCCTCCTTCTCCTGGCGGCCGCTGCCCCTAGCAGGGATGGAGGCCATCGAAGAGCTGGAGCTGAGGCCCTGCACCTCTTCCCTCTACCTGCGGCCCTTCCGCCTCCGTTACCGGCAGGTGAGTGGAGTCGCCAGCTCGTTCTTCGCCACCCGCCCGGCCCCTTCCCTGACGGCCGGTCCGGCCCGTCTTGGCTCCCGCCCTTTCCCTTCTCCTCCTGCACTGCGGCCTGGCAGAGGGGCCGCTCCCCGCCCATCGCGGCACGGAGGGGCGAGAGACCGCAGGGCAGGGGCTCCTCTGCTGTCCCGTCACCCCTCACCGCCCCTGCCGTTTTGGAGCCGTGGCCGCGTCGATGGGGCAGCGTCGCCTCAGGGTCGTGGCGCCCGGCCTGAGCAGCCCCGGCCCCATCTTCTGCCGCCGCCTGCAGCCCTCGCTGGTCGGGATAGAGGGGCTCTCGCTGGGCAGTGGGGATCGCCCCAGCAGCCCGCGGCGGGCGCTGCCTCGCCGTGTGACACCGAGACCAGCTCCGCCAGGGGTCAGCCCTGGGCCAGCAGCCTCAGGGGCTGGGGCTTCGCCTGACCCCTGTGAGCACAGAATCACAGCGTGGGTTGGCAGGGAGCTCGGTGACGGTTATTCGGTTCCGGTTCGCCCTTGAGCCGCGGGGTGGCTGTTGCTTTAGGCTCTCTGCCAGGCCAGCTTCAGTGCCCGCAGGTAGAGAGGTTTGTTAATGGTAAATCCCATTGCTTATCGTATTTATGTCTACGTTGGTCACCTCGCACAAGATCCACGAGACGCCACCTCCAGCAGTGGCAAGAATGCAAGGCATGAAAAAACTCACTTCTCACAGCATAAAGTGTTGTGTGTTCCTTGAACATCTGCAAGCAAGATCAGGCACAAAGCTAGCTGATTCTCCATCTCATGATGCAGCATGGGCTGGTCCAGGATGAGCTTTTACCCAGGTAGAGGAGTGGAAGGGAAAATGTTGAGGATTTTGGACAGCCCTACAAATGTCTGCTGCAGACCACACCTTCTATTATTCCTTCTTTGCATTCCCTGTAAGTACACCATATGAGAAGGCAGAAGAGGGATATGTGTTTAAGTCCAGCAGGGAAAGGAAACAGAGAAAAAGGAAGGCAAAGGTTTAAATAGCTAGTATCAAAGCAGACAAACTGAGTTTTTTACCTTTTAAAAATACATTTTGTACATTATTTTCCGAAAGAAAGCTCTCATCACCTTGGCTGGGATAAATAAAACATGGTTTGTGAACAGCTGAAAGCTTTACATTGAATTAATTCTTTCTAGGTAACAGAATAAAGCCTGAAGAAAATTGGTTCATTTTTTGGAATTTTTGCTCACTCAGTTTATGACAAATACAAGTCATTGTTGTCATTTGGCAGACACCAGAAGGAATGCCCCTTCCTGCATGTCTTGCTAGTTCTTTTCCTTGCACGAGTGTTTATGCAGCAACATAGTGAGGTGCAACTTCTTTGGGAGGATGATTTTAAGATTAATTTTCTCCTTATATTTGTGTTTGCTGCTCTCCCTGCTGTGCCTGCAGAGAAGAGGCAGAGTCAGAGGCATGAATTCTGCCAGATTGTCCCCAGCAGTCACAAATTCTTTGGAGTGCTACACCAGTGCCCCAAAATGGGCCAGGTGACTCACAAGCTGGCAGAATGTGATTAGGATTACTTTGTGATTAAAGACTTACCAAATCAAATATGTGTTATATGGGGCTGTTGCAGTATCCAAGTTGCTATTCTGAACAGATAAAAACTGGGACCAGTGCTGTTCAATCTATTCATTGATGAGGATGAGGGATTGGCATGCACTGTCAGCAAGTCTGCTGACGACACAAAGCTGGGTGGTGTTGCTGACACCCCTGCAGACTGTGCTGCCATTAAGCAAGACCTGGAGAGGCTGGAGAGCTGGGCAGAGAGAAATGTAATGAACTATTACAAGAGTAAGTGTAGAGTCTTACATCTGGGCAAGAACAATGCCAGGTATAGGTTGGGGACTGACCTGTTGGTGAGTAGTGTAGGAGAAAGGGACCTGGGGGTTCTGGTGGACAGTAAGATGACTATGAGCCAGCAGTGTGCTCTTGTGGCCAAGAGGGCCAACAGCATCCTGGGGTGGATCAGAAAGGGGTTGGTTAGCAGATCAAGAGNCTGGATGTGTTCCTGTGTTACTTGTCTAGGTGATCCTGCCGTGTCAGGCGGATTGGACTAGATGATCTTTTGAGGTCCCTTCCAATCCATGCTGATTCTATGGTTCTGAGACATGAAGGACTTTTGACATAGTCTTATAGGATGTCACAGGACACATTTCCTATGTGAACTATTACGTTTCAAATTCTTATCAAAGGCAATATACTCCTTTCTCCTTCCCATTATCAGCTATTTGATCTCCCAGTGATCATTTATACTTACTTCTCTCACTTTGAGATGTACTTTCAGTGTTCTTGATCAGACATTGGAGAATGAACTATTTTTTATAATAATGTTTATTAAAAAGAAGGAAAAAAGGGATCCGAGGAAGCTTTTGTATTTCACAAAGGTACTTCTCTTTTTGGGGGAGTAATGTTGATTATTGATACCTTTAATTCCTTCCAACTGTCTGTAACTGTGGTAATGGAACACTTCAACAGGTACTCATGGCTCCTTGGCTGTTAAAAGCATTGGTCTGCATCCGTTTCAGCAACGAATATTTTAGTCTTTAAGACAAGATGGAGATACTACATACAGCTTGATATAGGTGGTTAGAAACTGGTTGGAGTTAATGTTCTGTGAAGTAAGCAAAGCAGCATAGGAAGCACCGGTAACTGTTTACATGCTATTAATAATTAGCAACTTTCATACTAGTGTGTTAGGAAAGAGCCACGCGTTGGGTACAACAGAAACTCAACTCCATGTGGTTGGGTTCAAATTACATTTGAAGTGGACAGTGGGGCATGAGTGGGGCTCATTTGAGTTTCTGGCACTGTAAACAATGAGAAGTTGGAATGTTTCATCTGTTTATTGATTGATTTATTTATATATACGGGTGCAGGCTGATCATATGCATTTTTTTAAAAATCAAATGTAAGCACAAAATAGCTTAACCAATGTTGTCCAGTCAGAGTGTGTGATGATAACCAACATCTTGAGTGGACAGACTCAAATTAATTTAGCCTGTGGCTGGTTTTGCATTTGAGTCTTAAACTAATCAAATAATGTTCTAGAGAAAGTGTTTTGTGTGCTCCCAGCCACTTAGAAAATACAGATGTTATTTTCTGATTATTTTCAGGCACTAAGTTTCCTCTTTTACTTTCTGCTAAAATTTATGTACGTGTTTGTGAGGTGGGTTCTCTTAATGCTAATGGAGCTCATCCTTGAGCAGAGGTCATTCAAGTCTGATGGATCCCATCTGGATGAGGATGATTCTCTAGGGTGTAATTTCCCTCAGCTATCTGAAACCCTTTCATAAGTGCTCCAAAGCAGTCAGATTCTATAATTTGCAGAATAATGTCAGGAGGAAGGAGTTAGGAAGACTGTTGCTGGGATTATACATCAGGAAGAAGTATCACAGGATTAATAGCCTAGATTAAAGCAAGAAAAGCCCCACTTCAGGCTTTTTTGTCGTCTCCATCATCTGGACACTTGCATTTCTCCCAAGTGGACACTACAAAGGGAGAAGAGATGATGGCATCTTACTGTTTGGGCAGGGAAAGGTTGAAACTGGAGAAGCAATATGAAAGTCAATGCAGAAAGCATTTTCCTTGGTCCGCAGTTTCCCAACTCTCACATTAAATGAAAAATTATATGGCAATCTGCAAGCAAGAGAAAATCGCACAAATACAGGTCTTACAGATAAAAATAAACCTACTAAAGAATCAAGCAGACCTTACGCATTTAGTACCTTAAATTCTTTTCCCACACAGCTTACCCTGTGATACTAAGTTCAAGTTTTGCAACTATATGTTGTGTCGTAGTCCTTTCACAGTTGTTTCATTTGTCTCTCATTTGTGGGATGTATTTCATAGACGGTTTGATGAACAGCAGCTTTAGATTTCCATTGACACTGAGAACTTGCTCTCTTTATTTCTCTTTTAACATTGTTTTGCATTTAAACAACAACAAGGCTTCACTTGTAATGCACGCATTTGATTCCTATCAGTTCTAGCAGAAGCTATGCACAGACACCAGTGGAAGGGGGGACTGTAGAGTCTCTTGAGTGGAACAACTGTTTATAATTAAGAGTTGTGGGAATGAGGGAAAACCCAGCTAGCAATCAAGTAGTAACTCTTCCAAAAAACTTGGTAAACTCATAGTGCTTAGGAGCTTGATCTCTGAACCAGAGTGCTTGTTATCTGATCCCCACCAGCTGTTGTGTACTTGGTAGCCAAGACTTCTGTAATAGAGCTGAAGGGCCTGTCTGTGCTGGTTGGCACCCACCAGCTGAACTTGATTCTTCTTTAATTGCTCACATTTACCTGCTTTAAATCATTAACCAGTTGCTCATGGTTTGATCACCCATTTAACCATTCTTCAAAGTAGAGGGCTTGTGCTGCTCTTCACATGAAGCGTATTGCAAGTGCTTGGGTTTTCAGCAGGGCTAGTTTTTGCCTTCCTAGTAAGATGAAGTTCTGAACCAACATGATTGCCTCTGGTTGTGTACTGTTCCTCACAGAGACTTAAAGCTGACTTAGGAGTGAATGGCTTGAGTTGTATTTATGCTAAAAAATACCACTGAGCTTGTAACAAGCAGAGGAAAGAATTAAGTGCATGTGTCTGTCAGTTGCTGAGTATGAGCTGTTAGAGGGGATTACAACAAATAGAGTATAAATGTAGGCAAGTGTGTACGTGCTCATTGTAAGTGTAGAAGAATGTTTTGGCTGTGCTTCTGGCGGATGCTGTTCTTTCTAAGACAGCAGAGAACAGAAATTGGCTCAACTTGAGAAAATAGTCCATTTTAGGTCTCCTAGTTCTTGGGTGAGTGCTGTGATTTGAAGCCTGCTCTCAAATAAAAGCAGCTATACCAAGTTTTTAAAGAAATGTCTGTAAATTTTCTTAAATTTCATTACAATAATTTTTCACTTGGAATTAATTTTACTAATGGATTATTAATTTTCCTCCCCCCCAGAATGGCACTGAGAAGTTCTGGGATTTTATGAGGACACATGACAGGTAACAGATGGCATCACATTGTTTCTTTTTGTCTTTATGTTGTATTTTGTACTGTTTTCTCTCCCACTGGGCAAATTGTGATGCACAGTCATTTTGTTCTACATCCAGTTTCTTCAGTTTTCAGTTCTTGTGCAATACTTGCAGGTGGTTGTCTGTATTTTATACAGAACTATCAGAAATGTCAAAAGTCTTCTCATGGTTCGTTGTGTGCTTGACTTCTCCAATGTTCAAGTTTTGGTGCATGACGTATTGTATGTTTTAGTGACTACAAAGCAGTCATTAACTCCTGGCTTCAAAGTTAAGTTCATGAAAAATTGTAACAAACAGGGCACATATGGAACAGACCCAGCCTCGGAGTTATTGAATAATAAAACATTCTTATGTCTTTAGAAAAAAGTGTAAGTATTTCATCTAGTCACTGAAAATTCAGGTAATAGAAGATAAAAATTAAACATATGGGTACGACTTTTCCCTACAAAAATCTTTTTTACATCTACTGAATGTGAAAAATGTAGCAAAACACTCATGGCAAAAGAAGTTGTGAGTTGCAACTAGAACCACGTTGAGAGATGTGTTAGTGTGTGTGAAATACGTAGGTACATTAATTGGATTTTTGCAAATTCTTTGCTGTTGGAACCCTCTAAAAATCCTTACAGCCAGTCGTTTTGTGCATAGATATCTGGGATGGACATGAAGTGATGACAGCGTAGTTTATCAACATTGAGACTATGAAGATAGCAGCTCCAAGAAGACTTGGTAAATATTAGATTAAAAATGTGGATACTGCTTGATAACGAGGATGGAAAAAGACCCACTATTTCAACACTGAACTGCACACTTGCTTCTGGAATTTGCCTAGAAGACAAAATTCTGTCTTTGTACTTTTGTCTGTCCACAGACATTGCCTGAATTTATAATCATGGATACAAAGACTGAAATGATAACTGAGTAGAGTGGCTGTCATGTGAGTTATATGAAAAAATCACATTGTCTAGTTGCTGAAGGTTTTATAGGACTTCATACTAAAAAGGCTGTTAGATGGTCATTACTTTTAATGAAGGATGGTATCTTGAAGAACAGGAGGAGCTTCTGGGACACGTGAGAGTAGTGGTCAATGGGACAGAGTCTGGTTGGAGGCCTGTATCTAGTGGAGTGCCCCAGGGGTTGGTACTGGGACCAGTTCTGGTCAATCTATTCCTTGATGACTTGCATGAGGGATTGGCATGCACTGTCAGCAAGTCTGCTGATGACACAAAGTTGGGTGGTGTCACCGACACCCCTGCAGGCTGTGCTGCCATTCAGCAAGATCTGGACAGGCTGGAGAGCTGGGCTGAGAGAAATGTGATGAAGTATAACAAGGGTAAGTGTAGAGTCTTGCATTTGGGGAAACAACCCCAGGTACCAGTATAAGCTGGGAATGACTTGTTGGAGAGCAGTGTAGGAGAAAGAAACCTGGGAGTCCTGGTGGACAGCAGGATGGCTATGAGCCAGCAGTGTGCTCTTGTGGCCAAGAGGACCAACAGCATCCTGGGGTGGATCAGAAGCGGGGTGGTTAGCAGATGAAGAGAGGTTCTTC
>VXBP01000312.1:43613-57205 GCA_013400115.1 Rhinopomastus cyanomelas | reverse complement strand
GAGTTGGGGCTGTTGAGTCTGGAGAAGAGGAGGCTCCCAGGTGACCTTATTGTGGCCTTCCAGTATCTGAAGGGGGCCTACAAAAAGGCTGGGGAGGGGCTTTTTAGGATGTGAGGTAGTGACAGGACTAGGGGGAATGGAGCAAAGCTGGAGATGGGTAGATTTAGAGTGGATGTGAGGAGGAAGTTCTTCACCGTGAGAGTGGTGAGAGCCTGAAATGGGTTGCCCAGGGAGGTGGTTGGGGCCCCATCCCTGGATGTGTTTAAGGCCAGGCTGGATGGGGCTCTGGCCAGCCTGGCCTAGGGTGGGGTGTCCCTGCCCATGGCAGGGGAGTTGGAACTGGATGATCCTATGGTCCCTTCTAACCCTGACTGACTGTATGACTTGGTCTGGGTGATCCTGCTGTGGCAGGGGGATTGGACTGGATGATCTTTCAATGTCCCTTCCAATCCCTAATGATTCTATGTGTCTTTCAGCAGCAGCACCAGCGCTGAGGACTGACTTCCTTGCTGTGTGACAGTGACCTCAGCACTTGTGTGCTGGGTTCCTTTGAGACCCCAGCGTTCTCATTTCAGATGAGGTCAATGTAGGCCAGTATTCAACAGGCCCATATCAGAATATAGGCTTGATACAGGAAAATATTTTGCAAGAGAGATGAAGGAATTCGTTGACTAAATTTCTCTTTTCCAACTGTTCAGATGAACAGCTCACTAAAAGATACAAAGAGAAAGCCATGAGGACTGCAGTAGTCATTTCCTTGGCCTGATGTGTGAGTCACCTTGTAAAATCTCACTCTATAGTGCAGTAGGACAGGGTCATTTAACCTCATTCAGGCTGGTGTAACACTAGCACAGGCTGAAGTGACAGCATTTTATTAGATACCATGTGAAGATATCACACTGTTTAAAATAAACTGGATGCAGTTCAGTAAAAAAAGAGAAATAATTGAGAGTTTAGGGAAATAATACCTGAGAGAAGGGCATGTTCATGCAAAGGCTAACAAACCTGAAGAGAAAAATTGCTTATCACAAAGGAGAAGAATTTTAATAAGCAGGCTGATATAATGTAATTTCTTCAGTAACTGATGATAGGACAAGAAATTGTGTCTCATGTAGAAAGCACTTTTGAAATTAAACACTAAGAAACCATCTTTACCAATGGGCAATCACATTGTCTAGGAAGGCCTGTTTTGTCATCGCTGTCATTGAAAACATGCAGGTCTAGACTTGCTAGCTGTCCATGTGTTGTTAGTGTAATCTATTATAGGATTCACAAAACAATGAATGAGCTTTTCAGTTGCACACAGTAAGGCATGACACACGAGAGAGTGCTGCCATGGTAATGAGCAAAATATGCAAATTTTTTTGCAGGTTTTAATGGGCTGCCAACATAGGAGAGAGCATTCCGACTGCATTTTTAAACTAGTATAAAATCAGACAAATTTAAGCCAGCAAAGAACAGCAGCACTCTCACCTTTCAGAGCATCTCCAAATACTCAGCCTGTCTGGTTTCCTGGGACGTATATTTCAAACAAACAGAGGGGACAAGGGAAGGGTTAAAACATGACTTCTAAAGCACCAAATGTGGGAGCAGTTAAAACTGTTTTAAATTGGTACAGAATTGGACTTGGCTGGTGTCTGTTCTAAGGCCCAAGCTCAGCTAGGAGATTCTCTGTGCTTAACTGAAGCCTCGGCCTCTGCACCTCAGAGTTAGACTGTCCTGTCCTGGAACTGCTCTAAGGGGAGAACACGGTTTTAAGGATTTTTTTCTCTTTCTGGTTATTACTGTGTAGTAGCAACATTGCCAGAGTTGGACTTCTTTTCATAGGGAAGAAGGGATCAATTGGTGACTTGTCTGCACGTCAGGGGACAGCAGGGACTCCAGTTTTGGGTAAATTCTCACGAACTTTGGAAATACAGCCCATCTCTCTTGGTGGATTTTAGACAAGGATCTTCTTGCTTTGTGGCTTTAGTAATAAATCTTCTGTGTTATTAGTGTAGCTAAAACTAAATTCACAAGATGTAACTAACTTGACTAGTTCTGCGTTCCTCCTCCATGAAGCCCTGATCTTTTGGTTTTTGTCCTCTTCCTCAGCGTGTCAGTCCTGATCTTCAATACTTCGCGACAGTGCTTGGTTGTGGTGAAGCAGTTCCGCCCAGGTAACCTCCTCGTTTGGGAACTGACATTTGCTCTCTTAAAGGTTTGGCAGTGAAAAGTTGGTGCTTCTGTGGTGATGAAATCTCAGTTCTGCCTCCTGTTTCTCTTTATGATAGCCCACCCTTTCCATCTGGTCAGAATTGTTAACCAGGGAAATTTCTATCGCAGATGATCAGGACAGCCTTACATTCTGCTGTTGGGCTAGTCATTGTCCACTTTGGGATGAAGTTGCTAAGTAGTATATAACTATCACATGATAGCTGGCTCTTATTGCAAGTTCCTTCTTTACCTGTTTCTGTTTCTCACTGACATCAATGAGAGAGATGCCTTAAATAAGGACTGAAATGTGGCATTTCCATTTTCTTCAGGGAGTGCGTTCGAGCAGCACTTGTCTGGGGGTTACTTCAATAAGACTTTTTCAGACTTGACAGGAATCTGTAGAAGGAGCTTATGTTCTTTTTCACAGAATCACAGAACATTAGGGATTGGAATCGACCTTGAAAGATCATCTGGTCCAACCCCTCCGCCAAAGCAGGATCACCTAGACCAAGTCCAGGCGGGTTTTAAATGTCTCCAGAGAAGGAGACTCCACAAACCCCTCAGGCAGCCCCCTCCAGCACCCCGTCACCCTCAATGGGAAGAAGTTGTAGAATCACAGAATCAGTCAGGGTTGGAAGGGAACACAGGGTCATCCAGTTCTAACCCCCCTGCCATGGGCAGGGACACCCCACCCTAGATCAGGCTGGCCAGAGCCTCGTCCAGCCTGGCCATAAACACCCCCAGGGATGGGGCCCCAACCACCTCAAACATGATTTCCATACTCTTTCTAAATGACAGCTGAGTTGACAGGCTGAAAGACTCATCATTTTGCACACGGAACCTAATGTGCAATGCAGCCTTCCTGCAAGATAACTGCATAGTCTGAATCAAATCCTGATATCCACGTTGCCCAGCAAATGGAAGCTGTGTGCTGCTTCGTAGACTTCCTGGATTAACTGCCTTCCCTATTTTTACTGGTTTTTGAGGTGCCCGAATTCATTCCAAGTCATGTACATACATACAGAGCTTAAAGAGTAATTTTATAGAAATGGCAAGGTAACAACAGGTAACGCAACTGGATTCCCCGTTGCTCTCAAGTACTCTGATGGTTATAAGTTTCCAAACAAAATCTGTACCTTTTTTTTTCTATTTAATATGAATGAGCTAATGTCCTTTCATCTGTTTCTTTTGCATGTTTAAAGCTGTTTATATGTGTGAAGTAGAAAAGCATTGTCCTGACGTCTTTCAGAACCAGGACCAGGAGAGCTCCTCTCACCTAGAGGACCCTTTACCAGCTGTAGAAGGAGTGACCTATGAACTTTGTGCTGGCATTGTAGACAAACCAGACCTTTCTTTAGAAGAAATTGCATGTGGGGAAGTCCTAGAAGAGTGTGGCTATTGTGTTCCAGTTGGAGACCTAAGGAGGATCACTTCTTACAGGTAAAATGCAGATAGTAGAAACACTTTGCATTATGTTTACAGATTCCCAAAGTAGCCTGAATACAAGCTAATGTTTCCTGTTACCTAATTTAAGCAGTGTATTGGAGGAATGTGGACATCAGAAAGTACGTGAATATAATTTTCAGCAAGTAAGAGGAGTATTAACAGAGATTTAAGGAATAATAAACTCATAATTATGGATTTGAATTCCCAGGAGGAATGATACTATAATGATTTATTCCAAATGCTATTAGAACTGTGAAACATTGCATTTGGCTCTTCAGAGCAGTTCATTTCAGCAGTAGAAAGTATTCTGTTTTTACAGTATCACAGTATTACGAAGGTTGGAAGAGACCTCATAGATCATCAAGTCCAACCTGTTACCACAGAGCTCAAGGCTAGACCATGGCACCAAGTGCCACGTCCAATCCTGCCTTGAACAGCTCCAGAGTCGGCGACTCCACCACCTCCCTGGGCAGGCCATTCCAGTGGCCAATGACTCTCTCAGTGAAGAACTTTCTCCTCACCTCAAGCCTAAATTTCCCCTGGCGCAGCTTGAGGCTGTGTCCTCTTGTTCTGGTGCTGGCTGCCTGAGAGAAGAGAGCAACCTCCTCCTGGCCACAACCACCCCTCAGGTAGTTGTAGACAGCAATAAGGTCTCCCCTGAGCCTCCTCTTCTCAAGGCTAAACAATCCCAGCTCCCTCAGCCTTTCCTCATAGGGCTTGTGCTCAAGGCCTCTCACCAGCCTCGTTGCCCTTCTCTAGACACATTCAAGCACCTCAATGTCCTTCCTAAATTGAGGGGCCCAGAACTGGACACAGTGTCAGGCACTTTTCTTCTCCTCTTATAATAATTTTTTTAATTCCACTTAATCATAGAAGCTGCCCAAGATGGACTCTGATTTACCATTAGCACAGTTTTGCAGAAGCATGAGGACCGGTACCATCGGATCTCCTCATAATATTTTGGCAGTTAATTACAGCCATAATTTGCCTTCTTGACAAAGGGTGATAATGTTGTATGTAAAGATTTTGCTAATTTTACTATGAATTTTTTAGCTTATATTTTTAGAAGTTTTCCAATAGTTACAGAAATAGATTTTAACATTGCACAGATGCAAATCTAATGAATACAGCTGTAATCTGTTAATAGGTGACTAATTTCAGACCATAGCAAAAATTTGTAGAGTGAAATAGTAGGGCAAGGAAAAACAAATGTCAGGGACTTGAGACAGGGGAAGAAGGTGGCAGGAAAAGGAATATGAGCATATTAAAGACACATCACAAGGTCAGCTGAAAAAATCCTTTAGCTTGGAAAAGAGCTGTATTCAGTACATGCAGAATGAAGTTCCCCGATTCAAAACCAGGGTTTTTCACTTTCTGCCAAGCTAACATTTTTCCCAAGTTGTGGAGTGTATCTGGAGAGAGACCCGTTTCACATGTAGCTTGGTACTTCATGTGAAAGTGGCAGCAGTTTCTCTATTGATGAAACTATGTTTATTAGGTTCTAGATGACATCGGCAGAGAGTAAGGCAGCATTTCTGATGCCCTTACTTGGTGACAGGTTTCCATTCCTATCTGCCTTCTTTACAGCTGTTTCTCCTCTGCTTGTTTCCAGGTCTGGAGTTGGTGTGACAGGTTCTAGGCAGACACTGTTTTATGTGGAAGTCACAGACCAGATGAGAAGTGGTGAAGGAGGTGGCCGGCCTGAAGAAGGAGAGCTGATTGAAGTGGTAGAAATACCTTTAGAAGATTCCATGAAGTTTGCTTATGATGAGACTCTCCCAAAGACGATGGGTGTTATCTTCAGCTTCATGTGGTTCCAAACCAACATAGCACCCAAGCTACCAAAGAAATAAAATCAAAGCACCATGATTTTGAGAAAAGCCTTCCTGCTGCTTCTACGGATATGGAAAAAGCAGCACCGCCTGCCTCCATCAACCCAACTTTTCACAGAGCAAATCTTTCTTGAAGTAAATCAGGAAGAAAAATCTAAACTACAATCCTGGCCAATTTGCATCATTAGCAAAACACTTAATGGCTTCACTGGGGCAGGATTTATCTTGGAGACAAATGATTTTCACACAGAGCCTCAGTAAACGTGTCCATTTCTCCTTTGTTGTGGCACTGGCCTATTACTGTTTCAAAGAGTTGCTCAGGACCTCAGTGCAGTGGCCACACAAGCCTGTCTGTGTGGTCTGCACACGCTGGTAGCTGTGGAGTGGGGGTGACAACCCTTAACGGTCACAGGTACCCTAACTGTGTTCTGAGTTCTGCGCAGATCTCAGGGGGGCAGCTTTCTCTGTGGCACAGAGCTCCTGTGCAGAGAAAATGTTTGCATTTCTGTATTCAACACGACAACAGACCAGCTGTAGTTGTGAACTTATTTGTTCCCACTATAATGCTGAGCAGCAGTGATGTTGATAGAGGGATGAATGGTTGGGGGCTTCACTGGAACACCTTGCTTTGTTTGTTTGATGGGTAACACTTGGTTAATGATATCAAACTTGTCTCTAGATTGGCCACTCGAGTGGCCAGTCTCTTAATTTGTCTCAGGTGACCAACACAAGTGATTCCCCTGAGGTGTTCTGTGCTCTGTTTTTTTATCAACCAAGGGAGCACACAGGGACTTGCCCATCAGCTAAGCTGCCCTGAAATCTGAAGTGCTGTGTTGAGAGGTTTTGTGCAGTTCATGTTGAAGCCTGCGCAACCTGCGCAGACATCCCGAGCGACACGATTTAACAAAGTGCTCTAATGATAACATATATTACTTCTTCTATTGGCCTAGTCAAGATGTGGACTATTTGTCATGTGAAACTGTTAAAAGCATGAGTGGAGAGCCAAATTTCCTCAGCATAATTAGGAATAATTTAGGTGACCCCTGTGCTCTTGGATTTGAGCCCCTCCGTTCACACAAACTAAATTGACATTTATTGCATTCCTAAACATCCTTATGCTTAGATTTCTGCTGTGAAATTTTAGGGTTTGACTGCAGCCACATCAAAGCCATGTGTAGATGTACTAAAATTAAATGTCTTGCTGTTACACACAGACTGCCTTTGAAGCTTTGGTTACTGAAGTATTGTTGAGAAGCAGGTCAGATGAGAAAGGTCACTAGGATCATTTGTTGAAAGTACTTGGTAAGGTTTTATGCACTTACTTTTCCCAACAACCACCCAAGTGTAGTTATTTACGCTTAACTCCAGTGTAGACAAGATGTCCTAAGTTTTACATCTCCTTTCTGTGACTGGAAGTGTTGGAGTGTTCTGGAATGCTGTAAAATATCTGTCCCATTCCATTTCCCTTCTGGCTGTGTTGGGGGTTGAATAGTGTCACAACTGGTAGACTGATTCTTGTTTTTCTGCCTTACCTATTCACTTGGATAGCTCACCTGCAGGGTCAGCTACTGACTCATCCTCAGGCACTTTCCCCAGTACAACAGCTCCCAGTTGCTATTGTGACACCTGAATACCAGTGAAAACCAGCCTTCTTACAGCACAACTTCCTTGGACTTGGACAAGCAGAATTCAAAGTATCTGAAGTGAATGGATGATTTTTAAAACATTTATAATTACATTTCTTGGGAATCTTTCAGTGCTAGAGCAAAGTCTGAAACTTGAAGAATGATTTGTACCTGATTTCACTTCTATCAGAAATAGGACAGCCAGCAATAATTTCTGCTCCCATTTGAGAACCCTCCCAGGGACATTGAAGGCCAGCACCAAGAACAACGGCAGGCTCCTTTCCTGGGGGCCCTGAAATTTTTGTGACTCTGTATTTCTGGCTGGCAGTTGAAGCAAAACTTAAGAGACCCAGATTTCTGCTACCAGTTGAGAGACCTCCTCAAATGACTAGCCCAACAGCAGAACGTAAGGCTGCCCTGATCATCTGTGATAGAAATTTCCCTGGCTAACAATTCTGACCAGATGGAAAGGGTGGGCTATCATAAAGAGAAACAGGAGGCAGAACTGAGATTTCATCACCACAGAAGCACCAACTTTTCACTGCCAAACCTTTAAGAGAGCAAATGTCAGTTCCCAAACGAGGAGGTTACCTGGGCGGAACTGCTTCACCACAACCAAGCACTGGTTCGTGAGAATTTACCCAAAACTGGAGTCCCTGCTGTCCCCTGACGTGCAGACAAGTCACCAATTGATCCCTTCTTCCCTATGAAAAGAAGTCCAACTCTGGCAATGTTGCTACTACACAGTAATAACCAGAAAGAGAAAAAAATCCTTAAAACCGTGTTCTCCCCTTAGAGCAGTTCCAGGACAGGACAGTCTAACTCTGAGGTGCTGAGGCTTCACTAAGCACAGAGAATCTCCTAGCTGAGCTTGGGCCTTAGAACAGACACCAGCCAAGTCCAATTCTGTACCAATTTAAAACAGTTTTAACTGCTCCCACATTTGGTGCTTTAGAAGTCATGTTTTAACCCTTCCCTTGTCCCCTCTGTTTTTTTAAATACACGTGCACGCTCATCTACAGGCACAAATCGCGCACACACACACACGCACACTGTAAGGGGCTGTCAGTATTGGCTGCCTCAACACGGCTGACAGACTAGGTACCGTGTAACTGCCAGGTTCCAGTCACCACAGCAACCGGGTACATGCCCTGTTGCCTCATGTGCATGACCCTTAGTCCTCAGCACTTGCACCTGGAAGCCAAGATCAACAGAAAGACTTCTCAGAACTTTTTCTGACCTTCTAGAGAAGGTACTGCTCCTGCATCCCATCACTGAAGCACGGGAGTGCAAAGTGGGTCCAAAAACATTATAAAAGGCAAAGAACAGTGAGGACTCCTTGGCGTGTTCTACCGGATGTGAAGACCAGCAAAGACGTGTGGAAGTGTTCGAGCGTTCTGCCACAGGATCTGATGACCAGCTGGAACATCACACACCCCCTCGCAGATCCTTGGTGGTAACCTCTCTCTCTAGCTCTCCAACAAATGGGATAAGCTGACTTTACTGACCACTTCAGAATGTTAGCAAGAACACTAAGATAAAGCATTGAACCATGAAGATAGCTTAAGGTGCAATAGAGATGGGCGTAGTAATGCATCAGGGGGGTTGGACTCGATGATCTCTTGGGTCCCTTCCAACCCCTAACATCCTATGATCTTGTGATCTATTAATTACCAGAGAGTTAGCGACAGGGATTAAGAAAAGTACATCACAGGTTGCCCTAGTATGTTACCATCATCTAGATCTGCAGTGGCTAGGGAGCCTCGGTTCCTGCAAGGACCTGGAGAACCTTTCCCAGCAACTGGGAAATCCAGTTGTAGGTGAGGTCTCCACAGTGCATCCACTCACAGGTGAGGTCTCCAAAGACCACTGCAAGAGGGTCCAGCATTTGTAACACCAAACTGGCAAGTCAGAATGACTTGCACATTTCTTTGGGCAGAAACATCTGGTGGTACCCTTTGGCCAGTCAAGACCAGGGCTTGGACAAAACTCAGGGCACAGCTGATAGGGTTCTCTATTGTTGTCCCAGACATTGCATCAGCACAAAAATATCCTGAAGGATCCTAACATATCTAAAGCCCTTTGTCAGTACGAAATCCTGGTTAAAGTACTTTATCAGTGGAAGCTATGTTGATTAAAACACTTCATATGCGGTGTTTTGGCCTGTTGCACAAGATAAGCAGAAGTCCCTCAAGTACCTAGTCTGGCTGGTCAGCTAACAATCAACACTGACTAAACAAACGGTACTAACTGTAAAGTGTCAGCTATGAAGCAGACAGGGCTTGTCCATAGGTCACCTCTGGCTTGGGTCTGTTGTCCAAGTCCTGGCACTACAATCACCAAAACCAAACAGCAAAGCCCTGTAACACCACTGCCACAAAGCCTGGCAAAACACACAGAGACCACAGCAAAGCCTGACCAAACAGGACAGAGCCATCCAAACCTGACCATGCAACCGAATAACCAGCCAAAAAAATTGTGAGCCAAACACAAAACACAAGAGGCCACGCTGACAAACCCTGGTGAAATACAAAGCTCAGCTGAGCATAAGCAAAGCCACTAGACCACAACAACAGAACAGAACCCACCAAAACCCACCCCAACGAAGTCCAGCCAAACACAACAAAACCATCACAACCAAAACACCACCCAGATGAAGCTTAGCCAAAGCACCACGCCAAAAGAACCCAAACAGAGCCCAGCCAAACACAACAAAACCTCCAAAGCCACACCACAGAAAAAGACCACCTGCCTCAAGAGAACCGAGCCAAACAGACCCCTGGAAAAAGTCCAGCCAACCTCAACAAAAATCACCAAAACCTAGCCAAAACAAAGAAACTGCCAAAAGGCCCTAGCAAAGCACAGCCTAAAACCCAAAACTTCCAAAACCCAAAGAAACAAACCACAGCCACCACCCCAATAAAGCCCAGACAACACTGAACTGAGAACCCAAGAGCAATGACCATGAGCGAAGAAGAAAATAGAGGCCAAAGGAGTTCGGGAGAAGGAGGCTGACAGTAAAGGCTGGGAGCAAATCAAGGCTGTAGGAAGGGGATGGGAGGCCAGGGTAAAAGCAGAGGCTGGAAGCAAGTGGAGGCTGAAAAGTGGGGCATGAGGTTAAAATGGGAGGGGGGGAACAGGAAGAAAGTAGAGACTGAAATGATGGCTGGATCAGAATGACCTGGACTGGAAAAGCAAGACAGGCAAAGACAGACCAGCCAGGATTAAGGAAAAAAACCTGAGGTCCAGTCGGGTTGGTGAGAAATGATCAGGACCAACTGAGATTAAAGAGAAATGGCCAAGGTCACTTATTGAGAGCAATCTGGATTGACAGGGATTGAGGAGAAACGACCAGGATTGATCGAGCACAAATGACTGAGACGGACAGGAAGAAATGGGAACCAAGGCCAAATGGCTAAGACTGGCCAAGACAGACGGGGACTGAGGCCAAACAGCTGAGATAGACTGACTGATCTGGACTAACTGAGACCAACCCAGACAGACTGATGAGGTCTGAGGCTGAATAGCCATGACCTACACTGTATGTCCAGGACTGATGCCAAATGCTAGAGACTGACCCAGACTGAGGCCAAACAGCCAAGACCAACCAGGATCAACTGGGACTGAGGCCAAAGGCCAAGATCAAACTGTACCAACCAGGACTGAGGCCAGACACCCAGGACTGAGCTGGATCAGCCCCAAACTCAAACAACAAGGCACTCTTATTTAACTGCCCAGTCTGTGAGTATTCCAAGTCACCTCTACCACCTCTTCCTCTGACTCAGCCAAGCAGAGGTGTCTCAAAGGGCAGAAAGCAAAGGAAAATGATGAACAGGGCTCAGCAGGCACTCAGGACAAGACTCACCGCAGCTCCTGATGCCAGGGGGATACATTTGCCACCACCATGCTTCCCTCTCTCTGCACCTGCCACTTCATCCACGCATGAAGCGGCACCACTTGCCTGATCCTCTCTGGCACGTGTCAGGGGACACCTCCATGCTACTTGACCACAAGGCTTCTGAGACATGGGGAGCCTCACCTCACAGACCGAGTCAACTGAGGTGCTACAGCTCCACGATCTTTGTAAATGGTGCCTCACACAGATCCTTCTTTGTCAGAGAAACTGGCTGATCCCCTCGGATTCCTTCCTTAGCCGGTGCTCCTTTGTCAGTTTGCTTGGCCAGGTGTGCTCAGTTACAGCCCCAACCCTTCCTACAACAAGAGCCAGCCCCTCCTCAGCCTCACTGGCCACACCTGGCCCTCCTTTAGGCCCAGCCCCACAGCTGCAGCCCTGCAGTAATTCTCCCTCTCCTTTCCCTTGACCTCTTGCCTGCCCTGCAGCTGCCCTTTACAGGTTGGCACATTGAGAACCTGGTCCCACCTGCACGACACAACAAGGGACCCTCACGTTTTCACCCATGACATGATGCCTGAGACATCACCACTGCTGCACCCTACCGTCACGGCTTGCCATGCCCGGGTCACCTCTGGGAGCAAATCCCATTTGAGAAAAACAGCTGAAGCACCCCTGGCACACCCTGGGAACCCATTAGGAACCCCTGGGATTCCCCAGGCTCTCCCTGAGAACACCCTGGGAACCCCCTGAGATCCGCTGGGAACCTCCTGGCATCTCTTAGCACCCCTGGGAACTCCCAAGCACCTCCTGGGAATTCACTGGCACGGCCTGGCACCCCATGGGAAAACCTGTGGCATCCCTAGGCACTGCACTGTAACCCCTGGGAAAGCCCTGGCAACCCCTGGAACCTCCTAGCATCCATTGGGAACAGGCTGGCACCCCTGAGAACCCCCTGGCAGCCCTGGAAACACCCTGTCACTCCCCAGCACCCTATGGGTGTCTCCAGGTATCCTCTGGGAAGCCCTGTATACTCCCTAGCCCCACTGGCATCCTTGGGAACCCCTGGCACTCCCTGGAAACTCCCTGGCACCACCTAGGTGCCCAAGAGAACCCTAGGAATGGCCACACACACCCTGAGAATTCCTGTGGACTCCCTGGCACACATAGGAAACCTTGAGAACTCCTCTGAAGTCCAGGCACCCCCTGGGAACCCTCGGACTCCCTAGCACCCACAGGCAACAGCTGGCACACCCTGAAAAACCCTGGGAACACCTGGGAACCCCTAGTACGTCGTGATTAAGTTTGAGGTGGGTACAATCTATCATTAGGCAGAAGATGTTTATTCTCCAAAGTAGGTGGGTTTATGTACCTTGCGATATTCTTCAACGGCCAGCCATCGGGGACATCTGGCCATACGGGACAGTTACACGGTCGGTGGGTTCTGTCTTTTCACTGCAGGCAACCAGCACGACAGCCTTCGAAAGCAGGCACAACAATCCACTGCAGCCTGATTTCTAAACTACCCGCCTGGGTCTGCTCTAAATCTCACTCCTTCCCGGTCCTTCTCGATCCCTAAGTGCCCAAGATTTACTGCTATTACCTTCTTCAAGGCCTGTGATACGTGGTAAACAAATAAGCCAGATGGCAATCACAACGGAAGCACAGATGCCTGTTGTGGGCAGCCTGTGGAGTCAGGTTGTTAACCCTCATCCCTTGAATGAGCTGTGGAACCAGTCTCTCTCATTGCCACTTTATAATCTTTTAACTCCATTTTGCTCCAGCTGCTCCGCGCTCAGTCCTCGTCCTGCACCCACGTGGCAGCTACGGCCCTGCTTCCATGCTGGAGCTGAAGGATGCACTCTTTTGTCTGCCACTGGACACAGAAAGCCCAACACTGTTTGTCTTTTGATGGGAAAATCCCAATTCTGGACAACAAACACAGTTAACATGGACGGTCATCGCTAGCCCACTCTCCATCATCTTTGCTAAGTCATGGGGATCAAGAGGGGTGCCTGGGGACTGGAGGACAGCAAATGTCACTCCAATCTTCAAAAGAGGAAAGAAGGAGGACCCAGGTAACTATAGAATGGTCAGCCTCACCTTCATCCCAGGAAAGCTGATGGAACTATTTATCCCTGACACTGTCTCCAGGCACATCAAGGACAAGAGGGCATTAGGGACAGTCAGCATGGCTTCACCAAGGGAAAGTCATGCTTGACCAACCTGACAGCCTTTTATGAGGGCATCACCAGGTAGATAGATGATGGCAGAGCCGTGGATGTGGTCTATCTTGACTTGAGTGAGACATTTGACACAGTCTCCCACAGCATCCTCACAGCCAAAGTGAGGTGTGGACTGGATGATCAGGTAGCGAGGCTGATCATGAGCTGGCTTCAGGATAGAAGCCAGAGAGTAGTGGTCAATGGGACAGAGTCTAGTTGGAGGACTGCATCTAAGTGGAGCGCTACAAGGGTCACTGCTGAGCCCAGTCCTGTTCAATCTATTCATTGATGACTTAGATGAGGGATTAGGGTGCATCGTCAGCAAGTTTGCTGATGACACAAAGCTGGGTGGTGTCACCGACACCCCAGCAGACTGTGCTGCCATTCAGCGAGATCTGGACAGGCTGGAGAGCTG
>VXBP01000312.1:8848-38672 GCA_013400115.1 Rhinopomastus cyanomelas | reverse complement strand
GAGCACTGGAACAGGCTGCCCAGGGGGGTTGTGGAGTCTCCTTCTCTGGAGATGTTCAAGACCCGACTGGACAGGTTCCTGTGTGAGTTGGTTTAGGTGATCCTGCTGTTGCAGGCGGATTGGACTACATGATCTTTCGAGGTCCCTTCCGATCCGTAATGATTCTATGATTCTATGATTCTATGATTCACAAAGCAAAGTTATTGTCAATTTTAGATAAACATGTAGAAAAATTACATTCTCTAAATTAATGCCCTGTTATTACCCAGCTCTTGAGGGCATCTGAAACAGATCCAGTGAACAGACAGCCTGTGGCCACATGGCTGACAACCAAAGTCTGAGTGACACCCAGCCTTTTCAAGCCTTTGAAGTGGTGGTACACTGAGCCCTCTCCAGCCAACACAGCCTGCAGAACGTTTGCCCCACAAGCTAAGAGCATTATAACATCGGGAAAAGGTTGTGTCGTCCTTTTTGGGTGTGTCTCCATTCAGTTTTCCTGCATTCTACGAGAGTGCACATAACACCAGCCAAACAGCAAACAGGCACATCACATCAGCACCCGATCGGCCAAATGCCGCTGAGGCACTGCCTGCTGTTTCCAGCGACTCCTGCTCTCCTTAGCAGCTGCTGTAATGGCTGCACCAAAGTGTCAGCCCCACAAAGGGCCATGATCTGAACTTGGAACTACTCCTTGCACATCTTCCTGACCCAAACAAATCTAAATTTAAGATTTGCTTGACAAAAAAAAACCCCCCTCAGTACACTTCATCCAAGTATGGATGTAGCCCGTTACTGTGCGTGGTTAAATTTAATTCTCTTCTCTGAGAGGAGTGAGGTGAAGAGAACTGGAAGGCATTGTTCTCAGAAAAGATTCATCAAGATAATCGCTAGTGACAACAGGGAAAAACCTTAAATGCACCAAGAAGCCACCTGCACTGTAACACTTTGCAAGAAAGTGTTAGCTAGATGCTTAGACCAACTTGTCAAGAAGAAGAGCATGCAAGCTACCTTGCAGCTTTGTGATAGACACTCCTGTAGTAATCAAAGCCATTTTAACAGACTGTGCTTAAAGTGATGCTGCTGTGGGGATAACTGGGCAAGGAAGAGTAAGTGCACCTGGTTGTTTACTGAACAGCCAGGTACAGGTACTCTTAACACTGGACCGTGCATTTTGCTTGCTGTTAGGTTTTTGCTACAAGTGGAATTGCTTCACTTTTTGCTGTCTTGCTAAAGCAGGAGCAAAGTTACCTGTTGTTGTGCTATGCTGCTAGTGCTGGGGGAAATGGGACTTCTATTGCCTGGACAACAGGTAAGGGCTTTTGAAATAGCTTGACCAGACTTTTGCCCAGTCTCTAAGAAATTTCAGATCACCATGACACGCTTTACAACGATAACCGCAAGTGCTAGGCAGACGTGCATTTGTGAAGAGGATTACAGTTCTAAGGAAGCGCCATTCCTTCTCCTACTCTAGATCCTTCTGTCACTTTTATCTCCAGGAAACAGACTGCTAAAGAGATAATAAAAACTCACATGACCTTACATAGTGCTACCTTTTATTCTATTTAGTATTGTCGTCTTCTGAACATTTGGCTACCACCCCAGAACAAGCACATAGAAAGGGGAAACATCTGCAAAATGAAAGAGAAACTCCGTAGGAGTTGATTTAAAGAACAAACTTTCTTGCAGGAACCTTAGAAAATTCACTTTACCATCTAGAAATGCAACTTTAACATCTAGGAACGAGGTGATGCTCTTACTGGAGGTATGACAGTAGCATGTGCAAATAGATTTAGTGCTAGTTTTTAAATTAGATACCTGGACAACAACAACACCGGAAGCACAACTGTGAAGCACGTAAGCAGACTGCCTATGCACGCGGGCACAATCCCTAGGCAGACTGCGCTCTGGCTCTCAGCTCACAATAAAACCCAGGCTGCCAGATGTTTACTCTGCTCTTTTCCCCACCTCAGTCATGACTAAAACTTCTTGTTACAGTTACTTCCTCGGGGAGGGCAAGAAAAAACATAGGTGGGTTTTGAGCTCTGTGCTTATAGATTCTGAAACAGCACAGATACCTTTATCTACAAATCTGGCAACTGCAAAAATCAGGGAGCAATGAAACCTTCAATCATCTCCTTTTCAATCAAGCATTTTAATTTAGAAGCCAAGGACTGCAGTACAGGAAGATACAGAAACGCGTCCAGCTCCTGTGCATCAGACAATTAATTCATAAGGATGCTCCAGCGGAAAGAGAGAGTACCGTAAGTGTGGAGGAAACGGCCAGCGTGCTGAAGAGTGAATTTCCATGAGCATCCATAGATACGTATCAGTCTGCTTCCTCTGAGCAGAGCTTCTGACATTAAGATCACAAATAACAGTCAAAAAAGGTAGATTAGACCACTTAGATTTCTTCTCATCAGCAACAAGTGGTTTAAAATGATCACAGTGGCAACATCAGGCTACAAATACCTCTGAGTCAATCAGGAAGCGACGGAAGCACTGGGTAAAATGCGTGAACTTAACAAGTAAAAAAGAGGACAGGCTTAGCAGGAAGGTCTGTGGAACTTGGCAGGAACAATAATTCTCCCCTTAGCTGCTCTCAGGACTGGTAAAAGCAATTGCATTGCCCAAAGTCTGTTGAATCTCCTTAGCTGCCCCTTAGAGTAAGAATGAGGCTTTCAGACATGAGTGCAGGAACCAGATGAAGCCAAAAACATTGGGGGAAGAAAGCCATCCAAAATCTGCCGCGCTACTTCATTAGGACGGTGCTAATAAGCTTTAAGAGCAACCAGTCACTCAGTAAATCCAAAGGTCTGAACTTTATGTTATTCCTCCTCTAGAATTCACAAGAATTGCAGAAGACTCAGTCACTGGAAAGCATCAAATTTGGTCATCCCAGAAAGAGTAAAGAGTGGGGGAATCTTTAACACCTGTAGCATCCCAGAAGATCCTCTGGTCTTGTGGGCATTGATATGATGGCAGCTGGCATCGCATTACCAAAGCTACTAGCATCAAATGAGTCTGCTGCTCAAGGTAATGCACAACACTTGGTGAAACAAAGCTCTTGCTTGATATCAGTTGCACTGGAAATGAAGAAGGAGAGAAAATGAAAACTTTGTTAAGTGCTTAGGCACTGACAGCCAAAGAATAAAGACTAACCCTGTTCACACAAACATTTACATGCATCTGGCCTGCCCCAGCTTGGTGCCTGCTCCACCATCAGTCCCTTGTGCCATAGACAGTGGCACAGTCAAGATGAAAATGGTTTTTGCAGCTGGAACAGCAGAGTCCTTCATCACTCCAGCTCTTCTCTAGAATAGATCATGCAGAATGTTGTGCCTTAGAACACACCCTCTCCTGGTTAAATCAAAAATGAAGAGGCAGTAGTGTGGAGTAATGTCTCCATCTGTGACACTAGTCGACGCCTTCCTCCTGTAAAACGGTGCTAGTAAGATCAAGAAGTTAAAGGTGTGAGACACACTGGGCAGAGGTGGCAGGACTGAAATCTTCCACAAACTGTGCTGCAGCTCTCGTCTGTCAGCTTTCCCTGGCTGTGCATCAGCGGCACATCCAGAGAGACCTACACTTACGTCCTGGTTTCCCTTCAGAATTGGTGGCAGAAATGAAGGGGGTGATCTAAGCTGCTCTCCACCAAGCCTTGAGCAAAGCCTGATTTAGAGGAAAGAGCTGCTTAAAGATCACTGGGAGACATGACTGACTTAGGAGTCCTTGTCCCACCACATAGATTCAGCCTCAAAAGTGATTACAACAGTGTGACAAAGGTTTGCTTTCAAACCAATTAGCAGCTTTAACAGGCCCTTTCACCATCAGTTTACCCTATTCCCTTTTGAGGTAATTTACCAAACAAAGAACTTTTCAGGCCAGTAGTAACATTTTTTAGGATAGATATAGCCCAAAGCACTGCAGAAACCAAGGGTTTGGAGCTTCTGGTTTTGGCTTTATGACTCCTCCTTCTTCTTTACTGTACGTTCATTCTGTTGTTCAGAGAGGACACGCGTGGCTGTACTGAGTGCAGCAGCCCACTGGCCCTGAGAACAAGGTGACTGGAAAGAAAGTGGAAGTCAGAACTTCAGAGATCAGTGGAAGGAAGGTTTCTTCTGAATTCACATAATTACAGAATGTTAGGGATTGGAAGGGACCTCGAAACATCATCCAATCCAATCCCCCCACCATAGCAGGATCACCTCGATCAAGTTGTAAAGGAACATGGCCAAGGGGGGTTATAAACATCTCATAGAATCATTAGGGATGGGAAGGGACCTCGAAAGATCATCTAGTCCAACCCCCCTGCCACAGCAGGATCATCTAGACCAAGTCATAGAGTCAGTCAGGGTTAGAAGGGACCACAGGATCTTCCGGTTCCAACTTCCACTTGGACATGGATCCATCGACAACCACTCTCTGGGTGTGGCCATCAAGCCAGTTCTTCACCCATCTAGTGGTCCACCTATCAAAGTCATGTTCCACCAGCTTGGAGACCAGAATGTGGTGCGGGACAGTGTCAAAGGCTTTGCTCAGATCCAAGTAAATGACCCTCTCATCCATTAATGTTGTGACCTGTTCATAGAAGGCCACCAGGTTTGTCAGGCAGGATTTGCCCTTGGTGAAGCCATGCTGATTGTTCCCAATCACCTCTTCACTATTCACCTGTCTCAGCAGTGCCTTCAGGAGGATCTGCTCCATGATCTTACCAGGCACAGAGGTGAGACTGACTGGGCTGTAGTTCCCTGGCTCCTCCTTCCTACCCTTTTTCAAAATAGGAATTATATGGGGACTTCACCAGACCGCTGTGACTTTTGGAATAGAATAGAGAGGGGTCTAGCAACCTCATCTGCCAGTTCTCTCAGTACCCATGGGTGTAACCCATCTGGTCCCATGGATTTGAACACTTTCAGGTCCTTCAGGTGATCATGAACCAGATCTTCACTTATGATGGGCAGTTCCTCCTTGCAGTCCCTGCCATTACTTTCCATGGCTCCAGGAGTGTGGCTGGAGGCCTTTGCAGTGAAGACTGGGGTGAAGAAGTCATTGAGACCCTCAGCCTTTTCCATGTCACTTGTGACCACCTCGCCTGTTTCCTTTCTGAGGGGGCCCACACCTTCCCTGGTCTTCTTTTTACCATTCATATACCTGTAGAAATTCTTGGTGCTCCCTTTGACCTCCCTGGCCAGGTCCAATTCAAACTGTGCCTTGGCCTTTCTAACCAGATCTCTACCTGTTTGGGCAGTGTCCTTACACACCCCCCATTCTAGCTGTCCTCCCTTCCACTCCTTGTAGAGTTTCCTTTTGTGTGACAGCGTGTCCAGGAGCTCCTTGCTCAGCCAGGCAGGCCTCCTGGCATTCTTCCCTGCTTTCCTTTTTGTTGGTATACATTGCTGCTGGACACAGAGGAGGTGATCCTGGGATACTAACCAGCTGTCCTGGGCCCCTCTTTCCTCAAAGGCTTCATCCCATGAGACTTTGGCCAGCAGATCCCTGAAGCGATCCAAGTCTGCATGCCCAAAGTCCAGGGACGTAAGCTTAGAGAACTTCCTCCTGGTTGCCCTGAGGATCTGAAATTCAACTGCTTCATGGTCACTGCAGCCAAGGCTGTCCCTGAGCCTCACATTGGTCACCAGCCCTTCCCTCCTGGTGAGGACAAGGTCCAGCAGAGCACCTTTTCTGGTTGGTTCCTCCACCATTTGGAGGAGGACGTTGTCATCTGTGCAATCCAAGAATAACCTGGATTGCTGGTGCCTTGCTGTGTTGTCCCTCCAGCAGACATCGGGGTGGTTGAAGTCCTCCATGAGGACCAGGGCCTGTGACCCGTAAGCCACTACTGTTTGCCTGTGAAGGGCCTCACCTGCTTGCTTCTGCTGGTCAGGTGGCCTGTAACAGACCCTTACAGAGAAAGAAACCCCACAACCCTGCTGGGCAGCCCCTTCCAGTGCTCCATCACCCTCACTGCAAAGTAGTTAATGTGGAACCTCCTATGTTGCAGCTTACACCCATTGCCCCATGTCCTATCATTGGACTCCATCCTCCTGACACCTGCCCTTTCCGTAATTATAAACATTAATAAGGTCACCACTCAATTTCCATTTTTCCAAGCTAAAGAGACCCAGCTGCCTCAGCCTTTCCTCATCAGGTAGATGTCCCACTCCCTACATTATCTTTGTGGCTCTTCACTGACCTCTCTCAAGCAGTTCTGTGTCCTTCTTGAACTGAGGGTCCCAGAACTGGACACAATATTCCAGATGTGGTCTCACCAGAGTAGAGGGGGAAGAGAAGGTCTCTTGATCTACTAACCACCCTCCTTCTGTTCCACCCCAGGATGCCATTGGTATTCTTGCTGAAATGGAGAGAGTTCTTCCCTCATTCTTGATCAATAGCAATCAGTGCTCTGGAAGTGGAGAACTGGCATTGGAAGCACATGGAACGGGCAACTGGACTTTAAGATGACCACTGATGCTGAGGAACTTGTGCATGGACTGAATGGGCTCCATGTTTCCACAAGGAGGAACAACTGCTGGAAGTCTCTTGGTGACTGCAGTTTGGCCTGACTATGTAAGAACATGGGATTAATCTCCGTATGTCTTTGCATGGGGCAAATGAAATGTGTCTTTTTCCCCCCAAATGGAGCTAGTTTTGGTTTCACCTGCAATTTACAAGTGTGTTTTCAAACCTTCCTTTTGTTTTTGTTTCAGCCCATGAGCACATTAACTAAATTAATTGGTTCATTTAATCTGGAGGTATAAAGCCTTGACACAAAGAAAGCAATCCATTACTCTGCGACCGAGACAGTAACTCGGGGTGTAGGAGCCTGTTCTTCAGAAGAACAAAACTCAGGTCTGACCATTTGTTTCTAACAGGGATGACTTCAGTCTCATTTGTTCCCCACTTACATACAGCAACTACATTTTCCTGGAGCATTTATCTTATCCCAAGCAAAGCAGGAGGAGAGGAATCTGTAAATCACAAACCCTTGGTTGTGCTCTGAGAACAGCAGAACCAGTCGCTTCCCATGTGGGAACTGAGCTCTCACTGCTGATAGTGTACTTGCCACCAGCACAAACTGAGGCACAGGAACACCTCCTGGAAAACACCCAAACCCTCATGACAAAGGGTCATGACAAACATGACAATTGTCTCAGTTACTGTGGCTGAGCACGCGAACGTAACGCCCGAGAGCACGGAACTGGTACCTCACACGAGAAGGGACACGTGTCTCATTTAACTGTTTCCTGAGAACACGAGGGTGTTCGGACAAACCGTGGTAACACATAATAGATGGGGTTAGAGACACTCCTGCACAAAGTGGCCCAAGTCTTTGATCCTAAGGGACTGGCTCTTGTCCCAACTGTCAGAGGATTGTCTGGTGCCTCCTCAAAATGCCTGGCACCTGTGAGGAGGGGAAGCAGCTCCCTGCTTTGGGGGATACCATGTGGGGCAGACTGCAGCTCCACCATATGGCAGGAGTAACAAAAAGCCCTTTGCTTGAACAGCTGAAGTCTTTGCCCATACAAGCCTTTTAACTCATGCAAATACTTCTGTGTTTGGTTGTCAAGCACCAAACCCCTCTTTCACCCCACACTAGCAGCCCTACCTTTCTTTGCCTTGCAGCAGTGCCCCTCATCCTGCCCTTAAAGGCCCTGAAAAGGTGTTTGGAAAAAAAACCTCAAACTTCCTCACACCTGCTGGTCTGCAGTGTTAACCAGCTGGCAGTTTTGGTCAGTGTCACTTGAAAACAATTACTGTGAGATAATCTTGCTCTCTTCTATTGAGGATAAATATGAACATACCAGCATCTTCTTTTTTCAAGTACCAGTATCTTCATTTTTCAAATAACTTCAAAATGGTTTCTGGGCACAGCAACAAACGGGTTGCATCCTATAAACACTCTCATTGCTTCTCTTTTTTGGAAGGTGAACTTGGTGATGACAGTGCTTTTATAGGGTCAGATTGTCTGTTTCCTTATTTCTCCCAGCACACTGCACCGATCTTTCTGACAGCTGCTTGACAACGAGTATCTCTCAGTAAAAAAGTGTAATCAAATCAGTAGGTAACTCAAGAAATTGGGGGGAAATTAGTTCCAAATACTTGAGTCTTGAACGACGTATTATCACAATCGCCTGTCTTCGTGGAACATTAGCCTCATCACCGATGCTAGCCTTACCTACCCATTGCCAGTCTCTGCAAAAACCAAAAGAGCTGTTCAAGCAGAATAAGGTGGTGGAATCAAACACTACAAATGCAGCCTCAGAGAGTCACACAGGTGCATACAACAGCCACACGACAGCTCAGTTCCTCACAGGTCTTGCAATGCAAATGCCCTTCCACGCTGTACCCGTGCTATCACTCCCCTACCCACCGCTGCAGCAATCACAGATACGGGCTCTCCAGCAGGCTTCGCAGAGAGCAGGATCTTGTTCCAATTTGAAAGAGCTGGCCTCATATTTAGGCCCTGCAGTAACAAAGACCAAAACCTTCTTTGGTATAAATCCCCGACCGAAACACCTCTTTGGGCAACTGCTTCACCTCCAGCCAGCATTTACCAGCACTGGGAAAACCCTTTTGCAACCAGCCTGTCGCTTGACCGAGCGGTGGTGAAGAAACTCTTTCCAGATATAAGCATCCTTTTTCTGTACCCTTGTGGGATCCATATGGCTTTTAACAAAGATGTGATTCTAAAATCAATTTACTTCACTAGTGCACTTCCTGAGCAGCTTAATACTGTGGGAAACAGCATTTAGGACAACTGCAGGGGCTTGCTGGTCTCATTACCCTTCACATGCATTTGTTATAAACACTCACGTTTTGCAGGAAGGAGCAATTTTTCCTGAACATTATCTGCCTGGAAGGATGAATCAAAAAGTGCCATTTTATATCCTATAGCACAATTGTTGTTTTTGCAGACAGCCTTTTTTTTTAAATTCTACTGCATAGAATGATGTCGGTTGGAAGGCACCTCCAAAGGGCATCTAGCCCAGCCTCCATGCAGCAAGTGCATCCACTACTAGATCAGGTTGAGCCTCACCCTGAATATCCTCCAAGGAGGGGGCCTCAACTGCCTCCTTGGGCAACCTGTTCAAGTGTTCAACCACTGGAAGTTCTCCTCCTAAACGAGCTTTTTCTAGCATCCAATTTCAACCCACCCTTCGCTAATTTGAAACAATCACCCCACATCATATCACTCCAGGCCTCTGTAAACTCTCCAGCCTTCTCGTAGCCCCTTCAGGTACTGGAAAGCCACTGTCAGGCCCCTACTGAAGCATTCTGGTCTGCAGGCTGAACAACCACAGCTCCCTCAGCCTGTCATTGTAGCAAAGGTGCTCCAGTTCCCTGATCATTTTTGTGGCTTCCTCCAGATGTGCCCCATCAGCTCCATATCCTTCCTGTATTGAAGGCTCCAGAACTGGACACAGGACTGCAGGCAAGGTCTTACCAGAGCAGAGTAGAGTAGCAGAATGCCCCCTCTTGATCCGCTGAGCCACACTGCTTTTGATGTAGCCCAGGATAAGACCGGCCTTCTGGGCTACAAGTGCACACTGTCTGCTCACATCCAGCTTCTCATCCACAAACATCCCCAAGTTCTTTTCCTCAGGGCAGCTTTTTATCACCTCCTCCCTCAGCTTGTATTGATAGTGAGGATTGTTTTGACCCAGGTGCAGGACCCTGCTCTTGGTCTTGTTGAACCTCATGAGGTTCACCTGGGCTCCCCTCTCCAGCTTCTCCAAGTCCTCATGGATGGGTTCTCACCCCTCAGGTTTTTTCCTTTTATTTGTCTTTTTTCAGGCACTTTTTTCCAGTTCATAGAATCACAGAATCATTATGGACTGGAAGGGACCTCGAAATATCATCCAGTCCAATCCCCCTGCCACAGCAGGATCACCAAGTCGCACAGAAACACATCCAGGCGGGTCTTGAACATCTCCAGTGACAGAGACTCCACAATCCCCCTGGGCAGCCTGTTCCAGTGCTCTGTCACCCTCACTGGGAAGAAGTTCCTTCTCAGGTTGATGTGGAACATCCTATGTTCCAGCTTACAACCCCTGCCCCTCGTCCTATCACTAGATGACACTGAGAATAGCCCAGCTCTATCCTCCTGATGCCCACCCCTCACATATTTATAGACATTAATGAGGTCACCCCTCAGTCTCCTCCAAGCTAAACAGACCCAGATCCCTCAGCCTCTCCCCGTAAGGGAGGTGCTCCACCTCCTTCATCATCATCTTTGTTGCCCTTTGCTGGACCCTCTCCAGCAGCTCTGCAATGCCTCAGTTATCTCTATCCCTGTGGGTGTGAAATACTCTTCTTTATTCAGGTTCTCCACTGACCTGGAAATAGTTCAGTGTTCATTCCTGGAATATCCTGATCCTAACTAGTTATCACAATATTTATGTGGCAGCTGGACTGAGCTGGGTACAGATCCTTAACAGCCTCCTGCTCACACTTCTGTTTGGCAATGAGTTGGGAACACATCTGGAGCTCCTTAACCATTTTGAACCACAGTTGATGTAGTAGTAGAAATATGAAAGATACTGAATTTCTGCAGCTGTTCTGGATAGAAGTGCCTGAGGGAAGGTCAAGGAAAGCTCTTACCTGAGCTGTTAGCAGTCTGCCCAGCCACTGACAGCTTACAGTGCACTGGCCAAGAGGCAATACAGGAGACAGGGGTCTTAGAAATTTGGGAAATGCGGTACCTTGGCTTGCTATGGCTGCAGAAAGGGGCGGAGGCTATCTGAATATTGGATAGTGACTCATTTGGAATAAAGATTCTGGATGGCTCTGCTGGTCATACAAGGAGTGTGTGGATGTTACTGTTATAGAAGTGTAGAGGACATCAGACTTCAACTTGTAAGCAAACGGGCTTTATCATTTCCACTGCTCACAGGAAAGCTACCTGATGGTGTTATGTGGTAGCTCTGTTAGTAGAAAGGCATTTGAAGTAAAGGAACACCTGAGCAGAATCGCACTGTTTCATCCTCATGCTCGTCCTAAACTGTCCTTTCCCTCGAGCATCTGCCCCAGGAATGTGCAAGGGGTCTGGGCACCCAAACCAGCAGCTGGGCAGCAGCCTCTGTGAGAGGCTGAGCAGACAGCCCCGTGCACAGTTTGCTCTGGGCACCCTGGGACAAGGAGCCCAGAAGGTTGCTCAGAGTGTTGTCAAGCCTCACCTTTAATATTTCCAGGGATGGGGCTTCAACTACCTCCCCTGCAACCTGTCCCAGTGTTCAACCACCCTCCTGGTAAACGGCTTCTTCCTAACATCTAATTTTAATCTACCTTTCTCTAATCTGAAACCATTGCCCCTCATCCTACCACCACAGGCCTTCATTAACAGTCCCTCTCCATCCTTCTTGTAGTACCTTCTGGTACTGGAGAGTCAGTATAAGGTCCCCCCAGAACCTTCTCTTCTCCAGACTGAACATTTCCAGCTACCTTAGCCTGTTCTCATAGGAGAGGTGATCCATCCCTTTGATAATTTTTATGGCCACCTCTGGAACCATTCACAGAATCACTCTGGTTGGAAAAGACCCCTGGGGTTATCGAGTCCAACCATCTACCCTACCTTACCAGTTCACCCCCAAACCAGATCCCTCAACACCTCATCCAAATGATCCTTAACACATCCAGGGATGGCGACTCAACCACCTCCCTGGGAAGCCCATTCCAGTGCCTGGCCACCCTTTCTGTGAAAAAATGTTTCCTAATATCAAGTCTAAACCTACCCCGTTGTAGCTTGAACCCCTTCCCTCTTGTTCTATCCCTAATTTCTTGTAAGAAGAGACCAGCAAGAACCTCTTCACAATGTCCTTTCAGGTAGTTGTACAAAGTGAGGAGGACTCGGCCTCAAACTAAAGAGTCCAAGTTCTTTCAGTCTTTCTTTATAAGATATATTCTCCAGGCCCTTCACCACCTTAGTTGTCCTCCTCTGCACCTGCTCCAGCACCTCCACATCTCTCTTGTATTGAGGTGCCAAAAACTGGACACAATACTCAAGATGTGGCCTCATCAGTGCCAAATACAGGAGGACAGTGACCTCCCTGCTCCTGCTGGCCACACTATTTCCAAAGCAAGCCAGGATTCCATTGGTCTTCTTGCCCACCTGGGCACACTGTTGGCTCTTATTCATCTTCCTGTCAATTAGAAACCCCCAGGTCCCTCTCTGCCAGAGGGCTCTCCAGCCACACTTCCCCAAGCCTGTAGTGTTGCAGGGGGTTGTTGTGGCCCAAGTGCAGGACCTGGCACTTGGCCTTACTGAAGCTCCTGCCATTAACATTGGCCCATTGCTCCAATCTATGCAAGTCTCTCTGAAGAGCCTCCCTACCCTCTGGCAGATGAACACTCCCACCTAACTTGGTGTCATCTGCAAACTTACTAATGATACACTCTGTGTCCTTATTGAGTCCCCTTATTGGGACCTTCCCAGCTACCCAGGATCTCTTGTAAATAATGGAAAATGGCTTGGCGAGCACATCTGCCAACTCTTTCAACACTCTTGGGTGCAACACATCCATCCCCATAGACTTGTTTATGTCTAAGTGGTGCAGCAGGTCACTGACCACTTCCTTTCCAACTGTGATGGCCTCATTCTGCTCTCCCTCTCTGTCTCCCAGCTCATGAGGTCTGTTGTCCAGGGAACACCCAGTTCCACTGCTGAAGACTGAGGCAAAGTAGGCACTGAGCACCTCAGCCTTTTCCGCATCATCTGTTACTGGGTTTCCCTCTGGATCCAAACTAGGATGGAGATTTTCCCTGGTCCCCCTTTTGCTATCAGTGCATTTATAGAAACTTTTTTGTGATCCTAGCAGCTGTAGCTAAGTTGAACTCTAGCTGTCCTTTGGCCCTCCTGATTTTCTTTCTACAGAGTTTGACTACATCCTTAAAGTCTTCATGAGAGACCTGCCCCCTCTTCCAGAGGTCACAGACTCTCTGTTCTTGAGGTGCAGCCAAAGATTCCTATTCAATCAAGTCCTGCCCTTCCTGTATTGAGAGCTCCAGAGCTGGATTCAGGATTCCAGGTGAGTTCTCACCAGAGCAGTGGAGAACGGAGTGGCAGAATCCTCTCTCTTGATCTGCTGAGGCCACACAGCTTTTGATGCGGCGCAGGATGAGATTTGCCTTCAGGTTCACACTGTCTGCTCATGGTCCAGCTTCTCATCCACCAGCATCTCCAAGTCCTTTTCCTCAGGGCTGCCTTTTATCACTTCCTCCCCCAGTCTGTATTGACAGGGAGGATTATTAGGACCCAGGTGCAGCATCCTGCTCTTGGTCTTGTTGAACCTCATGAGGTTCACCTTGGCCCAACTCTCCAGCTTCTCTAGGTCCTTCTGGCTGACAGCCTGTTCCTTTGGCTTATCAACAGCACCACTCAGCTTGATGTCATCTGAAAACCTACTGAGGGTGCACTCCATTCTGCTGAAAATAATTTCCATCACTGAAAAGAATTAATTTCAGGTTCACACCCTGAAATAATCTAGATATTTTGGAAATTTTATTTGAGAGCAATCTAATCTGATGAAGACACTGAAGTTCTTCTCTTACCCTCAGAAGGGTCCTCTGTTCCTGTAACAGCAAGCTGAACATGCTTTGATTATCACATCCCCCCGCGGCAGCTCACCGTGGCAATAGGATCGGCAGCGTGCTGCGCGTAGCAGGCTCTCTTGCTCACACACTTAGAGGCACCTTATTGAAAAGCAGCCCTGAAAATCTCACTTTGCCAGGGGTCTTAAAGCAAAAGCACAAACCTTTGCAACCAAAAAGAGCATCAGCTTCCAATGTCACTTCCTCATGGTGGTAAGAAAACTTGTCTGTCCATGAGTTCTCATCACTTTCCAGGTTTCAGAGAGGGAGCAGCATCCTTCCCTCCAGCAAGCCTTAGCTCAGGCCAGCTTCCTGCAAAGAAGCTTTCCTCATGGTGGGTCCCTGATGGGAAGGATGCTTTAGACAAACTAGCAATGAACTCCTTCACGCTCGTTACAATTTGCCCAGGGAAATTCCCCAGCTCTGGACATCACTACGATCCAGGACACACTGGAGCAGGTGATCCTTGCGGTCTCTTCCAACCTCGTATTCTACAATTCTGTGGTCATAAATCCACAAGATTTACTTGGGGATTGCAGGAAGGCAGTTTCTGTGGCTCTCTTTCTGTGGTCAACAATTAAATCAGTGTTTCAAAAAGAGAATCAGCAGCCTGAGACATTTGGGAAAAATTGTCCTTAAAAAACCCTTTTGCTAAACACACACAAAAAGTTGTTCTGCGCCTCAGCACTTTCAGTTTTGAAATAGTTACTTGAAAGAATCTAAACCAGGACACCAATCAAGTCAAAAATGTCTATCACAATTTCACATAAAAATAAGACTCTACGCACAAGCATAACTTAAAATTAAACACATATTTATAGAAAAATGTTCCATGCTGATGTTTGGCTTTTTCACAATGGAAGAGGAGACTGAGGGGTGACCTCATTAGTGTCTACAAATATTTGAGGGGTGGGTGTCAGGAGGATGGAGCTGGGCTGTTCGCAGTGTCATCTAGTGATAGGACGAGGGGCAATGGTTGTAAGGTGGAACATAGGAGGTTCCACATCAACCTGAGAAGGAACTTCTTCCCAGTGAGGGTGACAGAGCACTGGAACAGGCTGCCCAGGGTGGTTGTGGAGTCTCCTTCACTGGAGATGTTCAAGACCCGCCTGGATGTGTTCCTGTGTGACTTGGTGTAGGTGATCCTGCTGTGTCAGGGGGATTGGACTAGATGATCTTTCGAGGTCCAATCCGTAATGATTCTGTGATTCTGTAAATACACACTGTGGAATTAAAAAACAAACAATCCATGTTCTACCATTTATTGTCGAAGTACTTTTGCATTTTTCATATTTAATTCCTCCAGGTAATCTTTCATCTAATTTTGTAGCTCTGGGAACAGCACTAATACTACTTAAAATAGCAAGCACCAGGCTGGAAGCTAAATTAATGGGATGATGTATGCAAGATGTGGAAAAGAATCCTGCTGCTCCGTGCTCTATTAGGAAAATCAGTCCTCTGCTACTCCTTCTGAATTTGAGCGCCTTACTTCAAACGGGGGAAGGTAGATGTAGCATAGAGTCTGTAGAACAGTAGAGCAACTACAGAAAATGACAGCTGTGGAGGAGCATTTTCCTTGTGTGTGATAGTGAAGGCTGAAGGGAGATATCAGAAGTACAACCTTCTCTTGGAAAAGAAAGGAACAATCCATGCTATGCTCAGCATGGCTAGAATGCAAACAGCGTGCCAGGGCTGCAGCAAGGGAGAGGGAAACTAGGCAGCTGGGAAATGCTTGTAAGTAAAATCAAGGATGCTCTGGAGCAGGCTACCTGGGACAACTGTGGACTCTCTAACACTGGAAATTCATTAAGAGCACAACAAGGTTCTCTCTTGTTGTCATAGACCATGGTATGTGGACACCCATTCTTGCTGTTGCACTGGTCTATTACTGGTATTGAATAAAGACCCACTCTTTTTCAAACATGATGACCTATTTCCATAGCTCTTGTTGTTCAAGCACAGGGTCCTTAAGCCTTGAGCATCCCCAGAAGGTGCGAGAGGTCGGGGCAAGGATTAAGCTTTAAATAAAGCAGTTGAAAGTGTTGTCAGAGTAAAGGAGTGTTTTGTTTTAGCCACGCTAAGATACTACGCACGCTGTTCTCAGGCATGTGCAGCGTGTCTGAGGTGTGAGCTCTGTGTTTGACACCTGCTAGGACGACAGGATATTCATAACACGGTTCTCTCTGTATGCCTCACTTTCTTTCCCTTCTGACTTGCCTCATGTGGCTTTTCTTGTGTCTAACAGCTTGTAAACTTGCCTCTGAGATGTTTTCTCAGGTGGGCTGCTAACATTTACCCAAAGATGTAGGAAGTCAGTTCTGTGAGAGATCTCTCACCTTTTAGCAATTGCTTTTGAAACTGGCCAGTGTTCAAACAGAGCAGAGTCACACGGGCATGCACGTGCTTCAGTCGGGCATCAGGCAAAATTGCTTCACGAGCATCTGAAAAATGAGGCTCCGTCGAATGTCAATGAAATCATGTCTGAGAAGCTAATGAGGGGGGGAAATAACATTTATGCTATGGCTGTGTTTTACAGCAGCCATGAAGATTAGTCTTTATCAGAGGGAGAACGTTACAGTCGAGACCACTGTTTGCCTAATGTGGAGAAGGCTAGAGTGTTACTGGTTGCTACTGGCTCTCTGAGCAATGCAGACCAATGCATTTATGGGTAGCAAGCCATAAGCAACAAATGCCGACTCTCTGAGGATGAAAAAACTCAGCAGGCCTCTGCTGAAGTCATCATCAGAAAACATGCAAAGTAAATGCCACCTGAGTGTACAAAAAGAGGCAGGATATCCCTTCCATCTGCAAAGACACCGAAGTGACATCTGCTGCTCTCCACCCAAGCAACCCGAGGTGATCCTTGTGTTTCACCTTAAAACTGCCTCGCTACTCACAGTGGATGCAGGAAGGAAAGCTAACAAAACTTTCTCAGCAGATGTAATGGATGAGGGGTGGCTGTCAATCAATATTGAATAAAGAGGTGTTTGGTTTGCCGTAGATTTCTTTTACATTGAGTCTGCCTCTGAGACGCAGCAGAGGCAAACCTCACGATACATATGTGGCTCAGAGAAGGATGAAAGATGAATGGAAAGAAAAAAAGGAGGGAAGAGGATCTCACAGGTTCAGACTGAAGGAAAAAAGTTGAAGGGAAAAAGCTGCTGACACAGGCAGCAAGGAGCAAAACCTGCCCTTGCAGGACTGCAGGAGGTTTCAGGGGAAAATGCAGTATTTGTCAGAGTTTTCCAAGCGACCATAAAACAATTCTTAGAGATAGTAGTCTGGATATTTCAATCCTTAATAGTCTTCTTTTAAGGAGATTTTTATTTCCTAGACCAAATAATGGTCCCCAGGAAATAAGCTGGTGCCAAACACAGCACCGCAAGGGTGCAATCAGCACTTGCACAGATGCTGGTGAAAGCAAACAAAAGGCTAGTCAACATTTCTTTAGATTGTTTTGTAAAGTGAAATTAATTCTTGTATAAAGAGCACCCAGTAGCAAAGTCTCTACTGGCTTCAGTGGAGCAAAATCAGTTTCTGAGCCGAGAAGGCAGATGAATCCAACATGCAAGCCAAAGCCAAGATGCCATGGGTCGCTTGTCAGAGTAGCAATACCCCTGCCTAGCAGCCTCGGGTTGGCAGACTGACTGACCTTCGCAGTCCTTGCTGTCTCTAGGACTGTTGACAATCATTGTGTCTAGAGATCAACGCACCCACCTGTTACGTACTAGGCTGATGAAAGCAGGTGCCTAGATGCTGTTCAAAAATAAATGAGTTTAACTTAGAGCTACGTATTTTTCCAAATGCAAGAGCTGCAGAGGAAAGGCTGTGATTTCATCTTGACTGAGTGTTGGTCCAGATTTCATGAGAAGAACCCTTTCAGCACACTGCAAACATAGTGCTACAGGTGGGAGCCACAGCATCCAGCCAGTTAGACACTTGCCCTGAGATGGGCAGATTTGTGTCACCTGGAGCGGCTGACACATCAGAGACTGTCCTGCCCAACCCGGACAGGCCGGAGAGTCAGGCAAAAAGCATCCTAATGAGGTTCAGCAAGAGCCATTGTGGGGTCCTGCACTTAAGAGAGGAACACGCCATGCATCAGTACAGGCTGCAGACCTGCTGGGGAGCAGCTCTGAGGGGAAAGATCTTGGAGTCTTGGTGGGCAAGAAGCTGACCATGAACTAACAGTGTACCCTTGTTGCCAAGAAGGCCAGTGCTATACTGCAGCACGCATGTCGTAATCCTCTCCCCCTACTCTGCCCTGGTGAAGCCACATACTGTCCAGTTCCGGGCTCCCCAGTTCCACAGAGACAGAAACTACTAGAGACAGTCCAGCAGAGGGCAACCAGAATTATCAGGGGCCTGAAACATCTCTTCTATGAGGAAAGGTTGAGACAGCTGGGACTGTTTAGCCTGGAGAGGGAAAGGCTGGAGAGAACAAGACTTACTCAACTCTATAAATATCTGACGGGTGGCTGTAGGGAGGATGATGCCAGCCTGCTTTCAGTTGTGCCCAGTGACAGGACAAGGGGCAGTGGTGTGACAAAGCCCTGGCACAGGCTGCCCAGAGAGGTTGAGGAGTCTCCTGCTCTGGAGACACTCAACACCTGCCTGGACGCACCCCTGTGCAATGTGCTCTGGGCAGTCCCGCTTTAGTAGAGGCTTGCACTCGTTCATCTCTAGAGGTCCCTTCCAATGCAGAAGTTTCTATGATTCTGTGACTTTCTTTGGGGAAGTGTTTGGAGTCTAGATGGCATTCAGAGTGCTCTTCCAGAGCAAATGATCTGTGAATTTCTAGACTGGTGGTTCTGGAAAGCATTTCCTCTGTTTACTTCTGGCCCTGTAGACTAGACGCAGACAGCTGGACACCCAGAGATTAACAGCCAGCAATTACTGCCATACAGGCGACAGGTGACAGAGTGTCCCCCAGACTACTGCAGAGATGGTGATTCCAGCCTTTTAAATTATTATTTAGCACAGCATCCACCATTCAGACTATTCAAAACGCTCGTTTCCAGCATTTTGGATAGATAACAAATACAGCTTTAAAGTTCTTTGACTTGAACTGTGACTATATGGTAAGAAGACCAAATCTCCTCAGTGAGCTGGAGAAATTAAACTAGAACACAAACTCTGTGTTAGCAAAAAGAGGGAGCTTTTAGTGTGTAAAGGTTATGTAGGGGTTTTTTTATTGTTCTTCATGTTCATCTCTTTCCTCTGAAGATATCAAAAAGCAAGCTTAAGTTTGCCCAGATAAGACCATTTACAGAAAACAATGGCAGGGGTCTACTGCTTTGAAAAGGAGCATGACCTTGATAGACATTTCAAAAGACAACATTTGGAAACTAGGCCACCCTGCCTCCCTCTGGAAGCTTCTGCATGGATGCCTAGTAGGAAAGCCATTTGGAATTGAGAATCTGGCCCAGATGCTTGGAAAAAGAACCCGCTGATAGCGCTTTTAATCAAATTTTCCCTTTACAGCAGGTGAGGCAGCCCGAGGAAAAGGATATTCCATTTGGAACAGATCTCAACATCTTTGCAAATTTATCTTCTGTATTCTATTACCTCAAAAAGTTTCAAATCCTGAAAACTGCTGGCAAATGTGTTCAGAGTGGAACCAGAGAAATCTAAAATATAAACCAGGGCATCTATTCCAGAAGAAGAATCTTCTTACATTTACAGATGCTTTACAAGCCTGTAGCGACAGGTCTCTCTCTGGTTTGACATGAAACAGCGCTATAAACACGGACCACATCGAAAAGCTTCTAACTACTCGGACCTGAAGTCTCATTCTTTGTGTTCACGCTGTGTTTCTCTTAAATCTAATAAAGAATAGAACTGTGTTGGTCCATCTTGATGAGCAATGGATTTAATATTCCTGGTGATGCGTGACCTTTTAAGCAGTAAGCGCTGAGGATCTGTAGGCACTCTTGCCAAGAGATGCTTGGGTAACGGAAGATGGAAGGGATTGGATTCTTAGTCCTGGATCAAGCAAAAAAACTACGATGGAAGTTCTCAAGAGGACAGATTGTGCTCATGGGCTTTGGCAGTGTTTTCTGCCCAGGGGAAAGACAACATTGGGTGATTCTCCACAACTTGCAGTTGAAACTGGGCAAAACAACTATTGCTTTAGAAAAAGTCTAAGAAATTATAATATTAGCCAAATGTTAGTAGCCTAAATCAAACCAGCAAAACATGAAAACTGTATTGATTGAAAGGTTGACCCTTCTTTCAGCTGAGACTCATTGAGCTGCTGTTCCCACAGTGGGAACACCAGCAGGTCCTACTACATAGATCCACGGCTGAGAGGGAGGAGTCATCCAAACTTAATACCCTCTACCTCCAGGGGAACTTTATGCAAATATAATGTTGGTCAAAAAGGGCCTTCCCCAGCCTGATCTCTTGCTTTTTATTAATTCAGTACGAGACACAGAGATGGTTTGTCTGTCATGCCCAGCTCAACCTTCTCTCTGTTTTTCAATTTACAAATGCGTCAAATACAATTAAAACTGGCGGAGGACAAAATTAAATCCAACAAACTGCAAACATTGTGCTATTTGGTAGATGCAGGACTTTCACTATAAAAGGCTTTTAAATAAATGAATTCAGCTATTCCTGTACTGCAGCACTGCAACCTTGCTCCAAATGTTTGAACTTTTCAGGGACACCGTCAGGTCAGCTTAGATTCAAAACCCAATATGTGGCTGGGATTCTGACAGTGTCCAAGGGAATTAGGTACTTGACTTCTGCTGAAAGTCAGTGTGTGTCAGGAAGTGAACTGACTTTCAGCAGGAATTAGAAGCCTTTGAGAAGCTTACTCATGTCTTTGTAAACAGAGGAACATGTCCTTCACGGTGACAAATTAATGTAACTCCTTTAACGCCTCCATGCCCACATAGATTTTAGAAAACCTAAGACTAGCGAGAAAACCCNGGAGCCCAGAGCTGGACACAATACTCCAGATGTGGTCTCACCAGGGCAGAGTAGAGGGGGAGAAGAACCTCTCTTGATCTACTAACCACCCCGCTTCTGATCCACCCCAGGATGCTGTTGGCCCTCTTGGCCACAAGAGCACATTGCTGGCTCATAGTCATCCTGCTTTACTTACTGGACTGTATTTTGGTTAGCACTGAGTATTTCCTTTCCACATGCAGTAATTACACTGTACAATGCAGATATTATTGAGGTGTGGCATAACTGCAAGCCCAACATCCAGGAGATGACTTCATTAAGGACCTTCAGCCTGCCCGACTGCAACTTTTTTTTAGTCAGTGAGGTTGAGACAAAGAAGGTCTCAGAAGAAAAGCCAGTCTGACAATGTAATAGCTCTTGGGTACCGTAATATCGTCCAAAATAACTCAGTGGTAGTTTTTGCTAAGATATGCCCCCACCCAAAAAATTTACTACTTTTCTCACCAAAGTAGGGGTTTGGGAGTTTATAGGTGGATACAAATATGAAAGGATGCTGTAAGGGTCATTCCACTGCTGCACAGCTGAGTTGGTATAAAATTCTGGACTAATCTTGAAGAATTTCTTGTTTAACTCTCTGAGATTTCAGTGCTACCCTGACCTGCTAAGTGCAGATTCAGAGCCTCAGTATGTCCAAGGTTTTCATCAAAACATTTTTGAATTTGAAAAACCCACATCCATATCTCATTAGTCATCATGCGAATTCATAGCAGCCAACAGGGAAACTCAACACTTCTGAAAGTGGCCTTCTGTCTTGTTACTGAGACTTCAGTGCTAAGCACCGCATGAAAACTGAGATTGCACAGCTCTACAAACAGATCCCTGACTACCTGACACTCTATGGTTAAAAATTCAATTCCTATTTAAAAGTAATGCAAGAAATGCAATGTTCTCTGTATTTTCCTTGCTGGATGGGCATTTGTCACTCCTACTGCACATGTATGTTTATATCTCTACATGTTCTATAACTTTGATAACCCGAAGCTGAATTATGAACTGAGCTTTTTGGATTCCTCTGTCCGTATTAGCACTCTTGGTCTGGAGTCAGAAATTTCCCTCTCCAGTCTTCAATGTCTTCTTATTTATAGAATCATAGAATCATAGAATCATCACGGATTGGAAGGGACCTCGAAAGATCATCTAGTCCAATCCCCTGCCACTTTATCCCCAAATACTCTCTTAGAATTCAGCTTGTTTCCGGAATAAAGCTAACTCATTCAATGTTCAGCATGACTGCTGCCACAGGAACTCAATGACAAAGTCAAAGATCTTCTGGGGACAGGATGACATCATGATACAAGATGGTATAGCCTCAGAATGTACTGGTCCTTCGTCTCTGGAATGATAATTCACATCTGAATAGAGATGATTAGACAAAATTAGCACACTTACTCCATCTTCATCTCCAGTGGACATGAAATCAGAGCACAAAACCTCTGCAAAGAGCCCAGCAACTGGCAGGCTCAGTCAAGAGGAAACTGGTGCTTGAGAACACAGAAGGTGATGGCCGTACAGTGAAGGCAAGCACACTCCAAAGATCTCATGCAGCCTAACACAATTTATCTGATCAAAACTGCACATTATTCCTTTCCCTCATAACCACAGATGTTTTCATACCCATTTAAAAATTGCTGCTAAAAATGTTTCTGTGGTGATGGGTAACCAAAGCTAGGTATCACAACAAGTGGAAAAGAGCAATGCAACCGTGTCGTGATTCTATGATTCTATGACCTGGAAGAAACTGAAATCATCTTAAGATCATCTCAATAACTTGCAGCTTGGTTGTGTCACATTTTAAAAGCTGAACAACTCCTGTTGAATTGACTATGCAGATTGTAATGCTTCATCTGCTTCTTTCGGTGTTGGTATGTTTTTCTCTCCTTTGTTTCCTCACTGATTTGCTACGAATAATAAACCAAACCAAAGCAGAACCAAATGGAAGTATCAGAGTGCAAATCCTCTACAGAAACCAGATCCTTCTTTAATGATGACACAGAACTACATAATAAATGAAGTTAAAGATACTTACATGCTTTGGTTGCTTGTCTATGATAATGTGCATTGCTCAGCCATCTGGAAAATGGAGCACTGTTGAGCAACTTCTGTCTTCAGCGCTCAGCAAAACCTGACATTTTCAATGTGGAGCAAATATCTGGCATAAATGGGGAAGTAAGCTTGCACTTTACAAGACTGACGCTGTTCTGCCCAGGACAAGAGCCCTGCTTAGGCCAAGAGGCAAGTCCTAAGATACCTGTACTAGCTGTCAGCATGAGGAATACTTCTAAATCAACGAGATCACGGAGTTCAGGTAATGAACAGAAGCACTGGTGAGTGAATTTGAGAAGAAGACTTCAGAGCAGTACTTCTGTTATAGCCAAGTATTGTTAGTGAGGTTGAGACCAAGAAGGTCTCAGAAGAAAAGCCAGTCTGACAATGTAATAGCTCTTGGGTACCGTAATATCGTCCAAAATAACTCAGTGGTAGTTTTTGCTAAGATATGCCCCCACCCAAAAAATTTACTACTTTTCTCACCAAAGTAGGGGTTTGGGAGTTTATAGGTGGATACAAATATGAAAGGATGCTGTAAGGGTCATTCCACTGCTGCACAGCTGAGTTGGTATAAAATTCTGGACTAATCTTGAAGCTTTTCTTGTAACAAAGCACAGCAGGATTTTACTTTTAGTCATGACATTTTGGCTATAATATGTGATAAGAACTCATGATTCTTGTCACTGGTTCAGTGTGTTTCATATCTGTTTTCCCCTTATTATATGAAAGGATTCTCATTCCACTATTGCCTAAAATGAGTACTAAAGTATTCTACCCCTTTTCCAGAAATGCAAATAAAAGAACTGTCTGCATTGTTTGGTATGAGAGAACTCCATAATGGTGTTTTAAAACTCTCTAAAACTGTAGTATTCCACCAGGTTTTCTAGCTATGAGAAAACACTTAGTCCTGATGCCTGTCCTATTCTTTTCAGGAGGAACTGGATCAGGTCCTCTGTTACACTTATTTACACTCATATGCCATTTAGCTTTAATGCACTGCATGGTTAAAGGAGAATAAGGTATTCAGGACACAGAATCATAGAATCATAGAATCATTAGGGATTGGAAGGGACCTTGAAAGATCATCTAGTCCAATCCCCCTGACACACCAGGATCACCTAGACCAAGTCACACAGTCAGTCAGGGTTAGAAGGGACCACAGGATCATCCAGATCCAGCTCCCCTGCCATGGGCAGGGACACCCCACCCTAGATCAGGCTGGACAGAGCCTCATCCAGCCTGGCCTTAAACACCTCCAAGGACGGGGCCTCAACCACCTCCCTGGGCAACCCATTTCAGGATCTCACCACTCTCAAGGTGAAGAACCTCCTCCTCACATCCACTCTAAATCTACCCATCTCCAGCTTTGCTCCATTGCCCCTAGTCCTGTGGCTACCTAACATCCTAAAAAGCCCCTCCCCAGCCTTTTTGTAGGCCCCCTTCAGATACTGGAAGGCCACAATAAGGTCTCCCTTACATTTTTTCTAGACTTTAAGTAGTGTAACCTCTTATTTCTCCAGTTACCTAATGCAAAGGATGATTTCGCTGTCATTAGAGATCACCTGAGGTCTCTTCCAACCTTGGTAATACTGTGGTACTGTGATTATTCTTCTCATTGAAGTCTCTTTTCTAGTCATAATGAACTCAGAGCATTTCACTGAGAAAAATGAGGAGTTAAATGTTTTCTATCTCCCTAATCAAGACCCTCTCATTATCATTATTGAAAGCCAGAAAAACATGTTAAGAATGATGGAATTACATGAAAGGAAAGAAGGACAGTGTCAAAGTGATTTTTGTGTTTATAGTCACTTGTAATGGAAGATCACAGATGGTGGGGGGTGGGAGGAACCTCTGGAAATCCCACTGCTAAGGCAGGTTCACCTAGAGCAGATTGCAGAGCAGGTGTGGAACATCACAAGAGAAGACTCTACAGCCTCTCTGGGCAGTGTGTTCCAGTTTGTGCCCATTACTTCTCGTCTTGTCAGTGGGCACCACTGAAAACTGATTGCCCCCTTCCTCCTGACACTCACCCTTCAGATATTTAAAGGCATCTGTGAGAGCCTCTCTCAGTCTTCTCAAGGCCAAACAGTCTCAGGTGTCCCAACCTTTTCTTGTAACAGAGATGTTCCTATCCTCTAACCATCTTCGTAGTCCACCTGCAGGACTCTCCCTAGTAGTTCCTTGTCTTGACCTCTTGAACTGGGGAGCCCAGAACTGGACACAGGGCAACAATACCCCACGTCTTGGCATGACATTCCAAGTGCCCACTAAAGCACATTGTGGAAGCTCCAGTACTAGTTGCATGACACAGTGCTGACGCTCAGTCGCTTCAGTCCCAGGTGAGTACAATGTGAACACATTTTGGAACCTCGGGCTGTCAGTGTGGGATAATTCATACCACGCATCAGCGTGGCAGCTTTTCCAAACAGAAAGCCACAGCGGCTCGATTCTAGAAGACAAGGCAGCCTAGAAAAAAATACGTGTGCTTTGCAAAAGGAGAGAATTTAAAAAAGCAGGATAAACTTTTATTGTATCACTTTTGACAATATTCTTTTAAAGGGAAGACCAAATCAAATTCTAAAAGCTGAACTGTCATCTCATTCATATCACAATAGCTCCAGAGAAGCCTCTTCAGAGAATTACTCCAGATTTACACAAGTATTAATGCCAGCAGAAGCTGGCTTTTCAAGTCTAGCTGTTTCACAATTAATTTTTAGCAGTGATATACAGAAGTAAGCAGTTTGGTTTTCTAAAACTCCATTAAATTAGATCTGCAATACCATAGAGAAAAGCTGATTCTTCTTTTGGTGTCTGATAAGCCACTTTCAGAAAACAGCTATGACAAGAGTAGGACAGAAAGCTCAGAACATTCTTGAAATTAAGAATGTGTTCAGTAGACCCAGCTGGATACTTCCCGTACCACAGATTTCGTATCCTGAAATCTGTATTTCTCATAAATGGAGGAGAACAGGGCATGGAAAATTGATCTGATTACATTTCTCCTGCAGTAATTTGCTTGAAGAAGGGGAATAAGGAAGGTTGAGACTGGTGCAACGTAAAGAGCAAAGACATTAAGTGACAGCCCCCAAAAACTGTCAGACTTCCTCCAACACTAGGCATGGCATTGGTAATCCACCCTCACCCACTGGAACGCAGTCTCCCTAGCTAGCTCCACTTGACTGATGCTGTCTTCGTCCTCACTGAAATGCTTTGCACTGGTTCACTGTTAGCACTGGGACAATTCTACCTATCCACGCTTGTCTCTGCCAGTCTGTTGTTCATAATCGCCAGGGCTCCAACCCCACCAGAGAATCCATTTTGCTTTGAACTGGAGCTCATTTGCCTTGGGTAGCCATTAGCAGTTTCCGACAGCTGCTTCTGCATGATGGCCAGTGAGACTTTATTAGAAGCTAGAAAATCTTTCATGGAGATCATCTCCCCCGATAGCCGGCGTCCATCTGCGTCACTTTCGTTGACAAAATCCGTCTCAATGGAGACGTTCCTCCTGCTGCGCACATTCCCTGGCATTACCACATTCCTTCGTGAACGGAACAGTTTTCTTTGGCATCTGTGGCAGCACCTGCAGTCCAGCTTCCTCAGTATCCAGTTTATGGATTGTTTGATGACAATAGAGATCACATTAAATAAGGAATAGATGCAGCAAACCCCCATGAGGATGAAGATAAAATTGCCAAAGCGGTAAAGCCCTTGGCTCTCATATTTGATGTTCTGGCTGCTGACCAGATCACCAAACCCAATGGTGCTGAAGGCCACGAAACAGAAGTAAAGTGAGTCAAAGTAACTCCACCCTTCAATTGGTGTGTACATTGCGGAGGCACAGCAGGAAATGATGAGTGATGCTACACATAAAATCAGCATGACATAGTACACCGAAGGCTTCCAGCCTGCCAGGCTGTCCACTTCAGAGGTCCCCGAGCCCCGCCGGCCATTGTGAGGGAGGACTCCTTTCCTCCTCAGTTGCCTCTCATGGCAGGACTTCATGACGTAAGCTATGACAGTGATCAAGCGCTCCAGGAACAGGTTAAAGAACAAAATGGTCCCTGCACATCCTATAAGGCCATAAAATATCAGAAAAATTTTGCCTCCAATGGTGGCTGGTGTGGTCATGCCAAACCCTGGAAGACAAAACAGAACAGTTTTAAAAATTTAATCTGTAGTTACCGTGTCACAGTTTTGTCACAGGTGAGACCAACATGCAAAATCTGGCAGCAAATCCCTGTCGTAGAGCTCCGCTCGGGAAAGCAAGCAAGGACACCCTCCCCAGCTGGTAGCCACTTGTGCTTTACTGTGTCCCAGCAGTGAGGGGAACAAAATGTGAGCATTTCCTCTGGAATCAGAATGAAAGAAAAAGCAGAAGAAAACAGAATGGAAAGAGGAGTTCAGTGGAGGTCTGGCTGCTAGGCTTGCTCCGTCTCTCCTCACGCCTTGGGTCACTTCCAGGCTTTGTGGAAGCTGTTGCACTTGTTTCCTTCTCTCTGATTGTGTTCTGCACCATGGCTCTGACCCAGAGGCAGCTCTCGCCTTGCATCAGATCATCCACATCAGATCCTTGTAACACATTTTTCTCAGTCTCACTTGGCTCCTTCTTTAAGTGACGATGGCACATCACTCAGCACACAGAACCTACTGCAGCCCAGCCAGGAAGCCCACGCTGGGAGCAAACACCAGAGGATGCAGCCCACGAGAGGGTCAGCAGCCCCTCCCGGGGGTCCCCGGCAGGTGTTAGAGCTGCCTTACTTCTAACCCTGGGGTCTGTCACTCATTATCAGCCCTTTTTTAATTCCGCATGGCTGAAGTTTTCACACTTCTGTGTCCCACTCCACAGCTCAAGCCTGTGTGCAAGTGGTAGTCAAAGTCTCCTCTGGCCTCTTTTCATGTCCTGGGCTTTCTCAGGGCATAGTTGCTTCAGTCTTCTTTCAAGTCCCTCCCTTTCTAAAGCCTGCAAACTAATTTTGTTTGTGTTAACACCCTTGATAAGACAGTGCCTTACTAAGACACGGTTAACGAATAGAAAGCATGTCCAGAACACCACTGAGCAAACTGGAGTAACGCCCGTGACAAATAACCTTGGCTGCTGTTTTGATAGGGTTAACAGAGGACTACAGAGCCGACAGATCAAGCCAAAACNGCATCCTCTGTTTCCAGGGTACCCACCTCATTCTGCAGGGGGCCTACGCTGCCTCTAGTTTTACTTTTGCTTGCTATATATTTAAAGAAGCTTTTTTTGCTGCCTTTGACCTCTCTTGCAAGGTTTAATTCCAAGGAGGCCTTGGCTTTTCTAGTTGCATCCCTACATTCCCTCACTAGAGCCTTGTAATCACCCCAAGTGGCCATTCCCTCCTTCCATGACTTATAGGCTTTCTTCTTCCTATTCAGTTTGCCTAGTAGTTCCCTGGTTAACCACGCGGGCCTTTTGGCCCCCTTCCTCGACTTATTCCTTGTTGGGATACTCATTTCTTGTGCTTCTAGAAAGCAGTCTTTGAATGTTTGCCAGCTATCCTGAGCTCCCTTACCCGCCAGTACCTTGTCCCACTGGATGTCCCTCTCTTTGTAATTGTGAGGTGCTAATTACGAAGTAAATGAACGAGGCTGTGGTGAGAACGGAACTAACAGTCTGTGTCCTACAGCTGTGCTTGCACTGTGTTCCCAACAGCGCTGAACTGCACCCCTCTTCCCTTCACTGGGAATCTGCTGCCATCACAGCTTCTTCTCTAGCACTGCTCCTGCCTCACGTCGTTGAGCAACAGCCCTCATCTTGATGCCTCCAGCATGGCCTATCTGAACAACAGCCCAAGCATGGGGTCACAGCATCTTCCCCTGCTTGCACAGCCAGACAGCGGCAGTCAGAGGATGTATAGGCGGCTCAAGCCTCCTCATCAAATTTCTCTCCTACAGAGAGGTGACTAAAGACACAAGAGACAAACCGCACAGGCAAAAAGTTACTTGTGACAAGAACTTTTCTGTTCCCTGGCACACAAATCTTTCCATCGCTTGCTTTCTTTCCCTTCTGCTCCAGGACCTCATGATCCCACAGTCCTATTTTGCATTCTCGTTGTCTGCGTAGGCTGGCTGACGTGCAAGTCATGACCTCCACCCTGTGGCCAGACACATAAAGATGGATGGACTAGAGCAATTTCTGCGCAGGAGGTGGGATCTCCCCAAAGCAGCTGGTGGAAGGGAGGTGGGGGTGCCCCTTCCCTCATGCAACCTGACAGCTGGAGAACTGGCTGCTGCCTGGGAGAAGGGGAGCTGCTGGCACAGGGACGGGCATGCTTCTCTCAAAGTACACACCAAGTGTCCTGATGGGAGAAACGCATGACAGCCAGAGCCTGAGCTCCTCGGGTTCATTTGTTTAGTTGACTGGGTTTTGTCTCTGAGCTCAGCTCTGTGTCGGTAAAAACCTGCTGGCAGAGGCTCTACCATGCCTGAATAAGCAAGGCAGGACATTAACGGTGAGCTATAAATACCAAAAGATCAAAAGATGCAGAACATTGAAGCAGAGAGTCAGTAAAACTCCAAGTGTGACCATTTCTTGTTGACGTATCCTCTTCAGGAATGACACTTGTGTTACCTCCTGGAGAAGATGCAATCCTTGCTGATTTTTCTATTCACAAACCTCAATATGTAGCAGATGAAACCAACATGTCCAAACAGGTACTAAAATGGAAAACCTGAAAGCAGTAGTAAAGATATTAATTTAACAAGCGTTTTCCTTTAAAGATCTTTTGCCAAAAACAAGCTAAAAGCCTTAGTTCCGGTGATCATGTCAATTCTTGTACGACCTTGTACTTCCATGCATTGGGACACACTGTTCCTGGCTAACTCTGCCCACCTCTGTATCCCACCCGGGATTAATTTGGGGGTGCTGTGTCGTAGACTAGGGTTTGTTTTGACAGCAAGTACATTCTTCTCCGCATCGACTCCTGGGGTTGGTGGATTATTTCAGCCAGAAGACCCAAGAGGGTAAAACTGTAAAAGGCTTTTTTATGATTAAGCTTTTAATTTCAAAAATCAACTTTTGCACAAAACCAATTCATTTTTAAGTAAAAGAATGATAGGAAAAAATTCTTTGAAAAATCTTTCCATCTCGAAAATGGAACTCAGTCTTTCACTTTGCAGATGACACCAAGCTCAACACACAAGAGCTTGTGTTGATCTGTTGGAAGGTAGGAGGGCCCTGCAGAGGGACCTGGAC
>VXBP01000296.1:41424-68817 GCA_013400115.1 Rhinopomastus cyanomelas | reverse complement strand
CTGTAACAGCCAGAAAGACACAACTTGATCTGCAAGTCCAAAGCCAAAGACTGCTGGAAGTTGGTCAAATGTGACCATGTTCTTGCTCTGTTCTAAAACACTCGTTATAAATATCTGCTCTTGGCCAGTACCAAAACCAAAACACAGAGCTTGGGAGTGGAACATCTGCCTGATAAGGAAAGGCTGAGGGAGCTGGGTCTCTTGAGCTTGGAGAAACAGAGACTGAGGGCTGACTTCATTAATGTTTATAAATATGTAAAGGGTGGGTGTCAGAAGGATGGAGCCAGGCTTTGCTCAGTGGCATCTAGTGCTAGGACAAGGGGCAATGGGTGTCAGCTGGAACATAGGAGGTTCCACACCAATACAAGAAGGAACTTCTTTATGGTAAGGGTGAAAGAGCACTGAAACAGGCTGTCCAAGGAGGTTGTGGAGTCTCCTTCTCTGGAGATGTTTAAAATCCACCTGGATGTGTTCATGTGTGACTTGGTCTAGGTGATCCTGCTATGGCAAGAGATCAGACTAGATGATCTTCCGAGGTCCCTTCCAATCCCTAATGTTCTGTGACCACAAAGACATCCATTACAGAATAGCGCATGTTAACTCACATAGAGGGGCAGGGATACTTCAATTATCTCTGTCTTTTTGGAACACTTTATGCACTTTAGAGCATTGGTTTAGTGCCTAGCATGAGAGAGGCGAAATAGGGTATTTTTCCCTCCCTAGAAAATTTAATCCATTCAAGTTCAGTGAAGGCTGAAACTGAGTGAGGACAAACTACTGAGATGAAAAAGCGAAGGATACCTGTGAAACAGCTGAAGGAAGCTTCAGTTCCATTCTTCATGTAAATTACTCTTTTTGCTCATTTATCCGAATTTGGTGACAGTGACTGCACCAAGTTTGTAAGCAGCTCTGCCTGGCTTTAATAAGAATATGCTGGCAAAAAGAAACACATTCTTTCTCTGGTTTTTATTGCCTACAAAATGTCATGAGAGATTTGAATTCAGGCAATCAATGTGAAGGAGAATAGACCATAAAAGCAAGGATTATTGCCTCAGAAATAGCTCTGCTTTCCCTACCTTTCAATAATGAGGCAAAAACTTTATGGGAGATACCGTGGATCAGCATGGTGTAAAGGAGAAAGAAACACAGAGAAGATTTGATGCCAGAAAAAAATTATTAAATTTTACACGGTGTGAAAGACAGAACTAGAAAGGGAGGATCTCACTTCTTTGCAAAGAGGGCTCTTAACTCTACATATGCAAAGAATGCCGGATCTGTCTTTTAAAATCTGGTCTTGATGCTTCTCTTCTGCACTGAGAAAATTAAATGCGACTACCAGAGAAAAGTGCAAGAAGTCAAACATATTCCTGCAAAAACGCAGTGTGCAAATGGCATGCAAATGAGTCGTCATTTTCTAAGAGCACAACTCCTCCCGTTGGAAAAGTGAACTCCAAATCACGCTCTTCACATGTTGTTTAGAAGCTATTAAGGTAAAGAGAAAGACATGCTCTGCAAGTTCTATTTTCACCTCTTTCTTGCTGATAAAATACAGCTGAAGTCCTACTTTTAGAACATGCACAAAGTTGGCTTATTCCCCAGCGTGAAGCAGAGAGACATTCTGGGGTGTCTTTGATCACAAAGATATTCCTTGTTATGACATATTGGCCACCTGCTTACTTTCAGAGGGATTGGGTTTTTGGTCAAACTGTCATAAAATCTCTTTTCTTTGTAGAAATCACTCTTAAATATCTGTTACCAGATTCCTTAGACAATAATTTCAAATCTCTTTGTGCTAGCTCAGATGTTCCCTTTTTATTTTCACATTGTTATGCGGACGTCAGAATCATATCAAACTCAGCTAGACTACCTGATACTGTGATACTGTGATACTTACTATCATTTTCTCAACTGCTTTAGAAATGCTTAAATATCACAGAACCTCAGGGATTGGAAGGAACCTCGAAAGATCATCCAGTCTGATCCCCCTGCCACAGCAGGATCACCTAGATCAAGTCACACAGGAACACATCCAGGTGGGTTTTAAACATCTCCAGAGAAGAAGACTCCGCAACCCCCGTGGGCAGCCTGTTCCAGAGCTCTGTCACACTCGGGTATTTAAAATCTCAAATTTACTGTACAAGCAGAGACTGCTTAATAGAACAACAACAAAAAAAACCCCAAATCCAACCTTCAATCCCCCAAACAAAACTCACAGCTAATCTTCAATGATAGCTGAAGCTCCAGAGTTCCAAAGCTCAAAAGAAAATTGTTCAGGTAGTGCAGGATGTCCATACTCAGAGAATGAAATGACAACGTGAAACTACACAAGAAACCTCCACATTCCAGGACTTCTGTCAGCTAAATATTAGCCAGCAGTGTACCCAAGTAGCCAAGAAGGCCAAAGATATCCTTGTCTGTATCAGAATCTGTGTCCAGCTGGAGTAAGGAGGTGATTGTTCCCCTGTACTCAGCACTGGTGAGGCCACACTTTGAGTACTGGGTCCAGTTTTGGGTGTCTCAGTACAAGGGAGACTTCAAGGTGCTGGAGCGAGTGCAGACGAGGGCAACAAAGTTGGTGAAGGACCTGGAGAATAAATTTGATGAGGAGAGATTGAGAGAGTTGGGGCTGTTTAGCTTAAGGAAGAGGAGGCTAAGTGGAGACCTCATCGCTCTCTACAATTATGTGACAGGACACTGTAAAGGTGTTGATGCTGGTCTCTTCTCACAGGGAGTTAGTGACAGAACCAGAGGGAAGGGCTTCAAACTTCAACAGAGTGGGTTTACATTGGACATCAGGAAGAAATTCTTCATGGAAAGAATGGTCGGGCACTGGAATGGGCTTCCCAGGGTGGTGGCTGAGTCCCCATCTCTGGATGTGTTGAAAAGTTGCTTAGATGTAGTGTTGGGGGAACTGGTTTAAGAGTGAACTTGTAGAGTAGGCGTGATGGTTGGACTCAATGACCCCAAGGGTCTTTTCCAACCTGAATGATTCTGTGATCCCATTTTTCTCAAACCTAACATTTTTGGAGGAATGCAATTCATGGGAAACTTAAAAAAATTTGCTTCCTTTTCAAAACAGAATAAAAAGAGTTATTGACATATCAACATTCACTAGGAAGAGAAACACACACTGAAAACAACTCTGCCTGGCAGTGTGGGCCCCATTAGAGGCTCCTCATGGTGTAACCCATTTTTTGGAAGAGATTAATTTGAACTCATTTGGATCCTCCAACAGTGAGGGTGCAATGCTTTAATGGGTTGAAAAATCTGTGACATATATAGCATATGGGCCACCATTCTCCATCTGTGCCATCGGAGCGATGCGAGGGGACTCTTCTGAGAAGGAATGCATCTGCGTGAGTCAATTCAGCCAGTATGTTAAAAAGTCACCGAACAGCTAACCTCACAGGACGTTAATTAGAGTCCAAATTAGAAGTAAATATGATAAATGTGCAACTCAAATACCTAAAAATTCCCTCTCTTTTCAAATGTGACTTTTCTGCTATATTTTGGGACACAAACATCATAACATCCTCGAAATATCCTTGTTCCCTTTGTAATGTAACATTTATTCTGTTATGTTGATTTTGTTCATCTCTGAGGTGGAATTTAACAGTAGATTAGATCACTTTAGAGCTTTTGTTACTATGGCAACACTGCACTGCTGTTATATTTCTTCACCTCCAATCTTGATTTTGAGGTGACTGGTTATATTTATTCCTGTCCTTTGCAGGATCTCAGTGTGATGGAAAACATTTGGTAGAAGAAAAATGAGCTCCCACCATAATGTGGGCAGTCCATACTGGCTAATTGGTGCTGAAGGTTAAATGCACTGAGGGTTAAATGTATTCACTTAAATTTCAAGTCTAAGAGTCCTAAACGTAATTAAATTACAGGTGAGCAAAGGTTGTGCTGCTCAGCCTTGGATTGACTTTCTGAATAGCTCAGAAACAGTGTGGTGCTAGAGGGGTATTCTGAGAAAAGACCAGTCCCAGCTCCTCTGAGCGATAAGAGCTTCGTCGCCCAACAGAAAGAAAAGCAAGCAGCATCAACCACAACTTGTTTCATGCTCTGCAAACCCTCCTCCTCACTGAAGCTGCAGTCCAAACTACAGAAACTTCCTTCACATTGAGACAAGACCTGCAGACTGTCTCCAGCCCAGCTGTCCCCTACTCTGCGTNAAGGGAGGTGCTCCACTTCCTTCATCTTCCTCGTTGCTCTACCCTTTGAACTGAGGAGCCCAGAACTGGACACAATACTCCAGATGTTGTCTCACCAGTGCAGAGTAGAGGGGGAGAAGAACCTGTCTCGATCTGCTAACCACCCCGCTTCTGATCCATCCCAGGATGGCTACAACACTACTACTCTGTGGAAGGTTTCTTCTGCACCTGGTAGCAGTGTACGTGGCTTTACTGGTCTTTCGCAGTGAGAACCTTACAGGAACACTAAACATTCTCAAAACTAGAGGTAGTATTGAAAGTCAAGCTTATTAGAACTATCACCTAGCACTTTCTATGAAGCCTTTTACTTTATGTTTCTTATTATTGTGCTAAACTGAACTGTAATTTTAACACAAGATGGTGCATACACTAGATGGTTTAAGAGTATGGGGGTTTAATCTCTTCAGTCTTCCTCTGCAAAAAGATTAGAGACTTCTTAGCTAAAGCAGTTTACATACAGCCCACCTCCTGCATCAAGCCGCCCTTGTCAGGCAGGGCTTTTTCCTCAGAAAACTGCTAACGAAGTGTAATGCTATTTTCTTATTAGACTATGACTAATATTGTGGGTAGTTCCCTCTAGGCATTTATAGCACACTTATTTTTTCACTGGAAATATCAAGAGGGCAATTTCTAACAGAGAATAGAGGAAAAACCCCACACTTTACACACATGGCTTTTGTTTGGGATGTGTTTTTCAACATCCTGTGAAAATCCAGCAAATCCAACAACTCAGGAACTTGCAAAACGTACATCCCTCACACAGAGATAAGACTCTCCTTTTTGGAAGCTAAATATCTTCAAAACAAATCCTCAGCTCCCAACCTCAATTCCCAAGTGAGCAACCAGCGTTGTTCCATACCCTTCGAGCTCCCAGCTGCATCCAAAAAGCGCACACAGAAATCTCTGCTGCAGACAGCAGGAAGGATTAATTATTGTTTAATTAGGGTGCACATTACATTAGCCTAATTCTAGCAGGAACCACAGGGTGGCGATGATGCTCTGTACTATCAAAATAATGGCTTTTGGAGTGCAAGGTCACTTTGCACATAGAAACACCATGCACACCCTCTCGAAGGAGATCCTTCTCATTCCTTCTCCTAATGCTGAAGCACTGCAGAATTCATCACATCCCACCTGCACTTGATTTTGTTCACCATAAATCTAAATCTCCACTCTTAGCTTATTTTGACAGTTGGTCTTGTTTCATTTTTTACTCCTCTGGCAAAGAGCCCAAGGAAAATGATTGCGTGATGCCATGCCAGCTCTCACTGCCACCCAGCAATCCTTTTTAAGATTTGCAGGCTACCTCTCCATAAAGATATCTGATTGAAGAGTAACTGGTAAACACTAAACTGCATATCAAGTAGCATAACTCACTCCACTGACTCGCTAAAGCTTCATTAGGTTTGTCCTTGAGGCAATGAAAGTAACTACTTAATATTTCACTATCTCTTTGATCATTTTTATAACATATAGTTACCAGAGAACATTAGCTGAAACGTAACATCTGCTCGCTGAGAAAAGGTACTGGTTTGGTTTATTACTTTTTAATACTTCTTCCAGTGAGATGGATTGAGACGTAAAGAGGACAGACATTTGCATAGCAACCAAGAATGGTTCCACGGGATGCCGTTGACGGGCGTTAGTACAAAGCAGCAAAATAATAGAAGTGAGGAAATCATTCAAGGCACAATAACAGCCGCGGTTGTGTTTAACAGCTAAAAGAGGATGGATTGATCAGACGTGAGGGCAAAGCAACATACTTTAGGGATTAAAGCATGCTGGAAATTCCTTGCTAAAAAGACATCTTGTTTTGCCCGCAACACGTGCGATCACTCAACCTGCGTGGATGTAAATGCTCCCATTCACAAACACTCCTTTGTACAGGAGCAAGTAAACACAGAAGAGAGGAGAAGATGAGAATCAGACTCTGCAATATTCCCTCTGCTTAGGTACTCACAGGTTTTACTGTTTTGGGGTTAAAATAAAAAGATATTAGCATCTGGCTAGGCAAATGAAAGTTTATGTAGGCCACGTTGATCTTGATGGAGTGAGAGAACCTGTGTGGAATAAAGATGATTATGCCCTACAGGAAAAAATAAGAATGGGCAGCATATTTAGGATGCAAATATTTTGACATTTATTCAGTGCTTTCCTTGGCAGCAGCAGCAGTAGAAACAGCACATGTCCTTCCTGCACCACTCAACAGAGACCTCAGCAGGAAAAGACAAAACTAGGGACTGGAATACACTGGCTTGATGTAGTATTGCTGGGAAGAAAGCTTTGGTCATAGGATCAGAGTGCCTTGGTTATCACAGCCCTGAATCCACATCCAGGTTCTCACCAGAGAAGAATGTGATGTTTGTTGGCAGAAGAGAATTCATTTTATTTGGTGGACATAGATAATTTTGTCACAAAACCAGGCAAAAAGATCCACCCTTTCCTAGTCTTTGCTTTGAAGCATCAGATTTGCTCTCTGATCAGTCCTGTCTTGTACTTGGGGAAGACCTTTTGTAGACATAATTTTGCTGGCTTCTAACTGCACATGAATTATTCAACACAACAGCTGTGGGAATTGTCTCCCCGGTGTATGGAAGACACAGCACATATCAGTACACTCTAGGTACGAATCAATCCTTCCATATCATTGGTACTGACGTTCATCAAGCTAAGAGAAAGAAGTTTGCCGGCCAAAAGAGAACACCTGTCACTTCGCTGCATCTTCAGGAGAGCTCTGGTTCCCAGGAGGGGCCAGCAAGTGGAAGCATCTAGAAATAGGAAGCTTGCTGGATGTCAAGGCTTAATCAGCCACAACACAGTCAGTGCTGGAAGATCTCTCCAAACATGCCAGCACAGGATGGAGCTGAGGAAACATCAGGAAAGGTTGGGCTGAGCAACTGACGAGCAATAGTTTTAAGTGCAAGCACAATACTGCTTTTCCTCCCTGCTACACAAAGCACCAAAACTACTGTTCTTGTTTTCCTGCCTATCTCCTACCACGTCATTCAAACTAACAAGTACATTCCAGGTTACATTACACGTTACTCGAGATGATGACTTTTCCAAAACAGTGTTTAGGGTGTTCAAGTCTGTCCTTGTGTGCCAGGTTTGTTGTGATGTTTTCAACTCATCTGCGTTTCTACTGAGTTATTCAAAACACAGCTGAGAGAAGCTTGGCTCCGTTCCTCAAAATGTAGGATTGTCATCTTCTGGCCATGTTTGTCAACCACAGGTGAGTTCTCATGTCAGTAATGTACCGAAAGAAAAACCCCCTCAAAACCGCATCTACAGTTTGGGTTTCAGTGAGGCTGCTCACAGACATTTGGTGAATTCTCCGGATACTTGACGAGCTTTGTCTGACACTGCTGCTGACAATGAAAAGTCTGCATGTAAACTTCAGCAGCATTTTATCTCTTCAATCCTCTTTCCTAGACTGGTTTCTTCATTACTTAAAACGTGAGATCGTTTAGAGACACTTACATTGCTTCTTTTATATCAAGCTTTGCAGCTGTCTCCTGAATTATCCACTTAAGGGGTAAGCACTGGTTTACTAAAAGTCTGGTGTTCTTTTGGCACAGATGCTTTGGTGCAATGAAAGAGACTTCATTTGGCTGTGGAAACTTTGAGGTTCAGTAAACTCACTGAGTCTTGGCAGCTACATGCAACTGAAAATGGAGAAGCTGTCTGGCCCAGGAAACTTTTTTTCCCCCTTTATTGCTAACATGCCAATCAAGTCAGACCCTCCAGCACAGACCTAGCCCCATCAACCTCAGTTCAGATGCAAACACTGTCAATAAGAAGAAGTGCTCTTCATCCACCAGGTATAACTGTTTCGTCCAAACCTGCTTTTAATGCCTGTCCAAACTGGCCACATTTTCCAACGTCTGCCCTGGTGCTGGTGGGAGAACTGTCTCTAAAAACTGAAAGGCATTTTCTTCACTAAAGCACCCAACCAGACATCTGAAAATTTGGCCAATTTTCAAACCAAAACAGTGTCAATCTGCTAACCTCACTGTTTTGTAGTCAGCTTGCTTATTTCTGTACTTTCTTATGGTCAAGACTTCTCCTGGTCAAATACTGCCTCCAGAAAGCTTTAACAAGCGTCTAAACCTTCTTTTCCTCCTAAAGCACAACACGCCTTGGGAACCGGAGTGTAGCAAGCAAGCGGAGGTGTAACTAGGAGTGGGGCTATGTACAACCTGAAGCACTAGGTGCTAATCTTGGGAAGATTCATTTTTGCCATGAAAATGTGATTTATGGAGTTGCCTCACATCTGACCAACCCTTTTCCCCTGCTCTTCTTTCCCATTATTTCCCCCTCCCCTGCTTTTCCATTCATGCATTCCCTTCTTATTCTGGTCTAGAAGAAGGAGAGATGACACCAGCTGCCGCTTCAGAGGTTGTGTGTTACTTACAAAAAGTTATAGCATTAGTGCAGGCACTGACCCTGCCTTTACTCATCGTACAGATATACTGTGCACTGGTGGAACTAATGGACACTTCTTCTGTTCTTACTGAGGCAGAACTCTTACTGGACCAGTGGGATTTTTATCCAAATAATGAAAATATCACAGCAAGTTCATGATATTACATTTCACAAGTGGGACTTTCAGATGTCAGAAGATTTCAGTTACTGTAAGATATGCACTGCTGGATCGAAGAGCTTGCGCTACAGGGAATAAGAGATTGACAACTGAAAAAAAAGCACATCTAAGAGAAAGAAAAGTTGCTTTACAGAGAGCAGACCTTCAAAAATGCTACATTAATACTCAAAATATACACTGGGGGCTACGATGGCAGCCCGGGTTTCCACAAAGGCAGCCATTTATTCCACTGCATACACCTTATCGCGGCGAGTTGCTACGCTCGGCTCTATCAAGACTCACTTTCATCTTCAGCGCCTCTCTTACAAGTGAGACAGTACTATTCTCATGTAAGAATGTGAGTTAGCTCGCCCAGGGAGGTACACAGCATAGAGAGCTTTCACACAGGTGTCTAGTCACAAGCACTGTCATTGCAAAGAGGCACAAGCAGATGTACGGTTGCGATTAGGGCATCTACTGCAAGCCAGTAGAGTTGCTCAAAGGTTGTGCCACATCAACCGGCTCTTGGTCCAGCTGCTGTCTGTTTGATGGAGCTGGAGTGTAACTGACATGCAGGTGTATAACAAAAAAGCACATGGAAAGTGCTCCTATGACTGTGACATATATTCTGCATTTAAGCACAGCTTACAACTGATGGTGAGTGAGGCACAGACTACGTTTCTGGTAGTATGCACAGAACAGGCATTTCACCATTATTTTCCTTTGATAGCGTCAGGAACGCTGAACTATTCATCTGTTTGGCAGGTTTTGGCCCCTAACCCAGCAAATTCTGATAAAGTCCACCAAAGTGCAGCACAAAGCAAATCGTACAGCCTGCCAAAGCTGCATAAGGGCAGCAAGTTATTAACAACCTGCTCATAGCTCTAAAGGAACAGCAGCTGGAGATGGCTCACTGCTGTGAACCTTCACAATGGCAATTTTTTCCTATCAACATTACTAGATCTAGTAAGTGTCTGAAGACAGATTTCAATAAGCTGCCACTCACTAACACAAAGGAAAAAAGAAAGGGATAAGCAGAAAGTGTGTTGAGCACGACTACTTCAATGCAACCACATTGAACAGGGTCAATACCTCTGGCTAAGGACTGCAGGCTGGAAGACTTTAAGATCAGCCAGGACTTTTAGGATCCATACAGCAACAGACCATTAGCAGCAGCAGATTTGCAAAAGTCATTACTTTCATCCCTTGCTACAAACATTGACTTTCTTCTCTCTGTGGGCTAATCCCTCTTGTCATTTTTGTAATCCTCATGCCCGCACCTTGTAAACATGGATCATGCTGTCTATGCAGTACCATGTTCTGTCAAATAAAGACATTCAAAAGGCTCCTGACGTCTGGTGAAAGGCCTTGCATCTTTACTCACAGTTTCTACAGTAATTTCTCAAAGGAGTAACTGCAACAGGTCTGAGAAGTGTCCTCAGTAATCTTCGTAAATATGTGAAAGGTGGGTGTCAGGAGGAAGGAGCCAGGCTCTTCTCAGTGTCATCTAATGATAGGAGAAGGGGCAATGGGTGTGAGCTAGAACATAGGAGGTTCCATATAAATATCAGAAGGAACTTCTGAGGGTGACAGAGCACTGGAAGAGCTGCCCAGGGAGGTTGTGGAGTCTCCCTCTCTGGAGATGTTTTAAACCTGCCTGGGTATGTTCCTGTGTGACTTGGTCTAGGAGAACCTGCTGTGGTGGGGAGATTGAAGTAGATGATCTTTTGAGGTCCCTTCCAATCCCTAATGTTTTGTGATTCTGCGATGTCTCAGAAAACACTGCATTTCAGTGACTGTGAGTAGGAGGGTATTGCCATGCCAGGTAATTAGGGGGCATCACAAAGGAGAACAACATATTTTAGTAAAAAGCCTCCTTAGACTTGATGATACCACTTGGCTGTGTTTCACACTGCCCCCAGAATTTCCATTACAAACTCCCTTCGTGTTGCCCACAATTCCAATAGTCTCAAGCCTCTTCTCTCACTCCCCTTAAAGAACATAACATTTCCCTCCATTTTGGGATTAGCTGAGAGAAAATGGAAAAACCTTATTCACTCATACAGAAATTTAACCCATGCTAAGCAAGAAACTTCGTGAGCAGGGAAATTCAGAAACATTGACTTTCTCACAATTCTTATCTTTTAGATGACAGGGTGTTCTTCCTTCCTTCATCACAAAATATACTTGACCTGCATTAGTAGTATATTAGTACTATCATGGCTTTTAAAATAGAAATGAAGGTTTAAAATCTTACTTTCATGATACAAATACTAAAGCAATGGAAAGGATAGATGAGCTACTTTCTACTACCCCAAGATGGGGGAGGCGACACTCCTGTCAAGCAAGAAGAGGCAATGTGCTAATAACACACCCTTTTTGATTTCTATCTCGTTTTTCAATTGAATGAAACGACAAATGATAGGAAATCTTCCACTCTATATTCAAGCTGGAATGATCAGATTAGCTACTGAAAGAAAAACCTCTGCTGTTTGAAGGAGCAAAAATCACTGTGGGTATGTATCTATAGAACAGACAAGCAGTTCACACGGGACTGAGCAGAAAGTGCACTGCATTATTTTGTACTAAGGCAGGAAAAACTGGCTTACAGAGCAGGTTTGCTTTATTTTTGTCATTCAAGATACTTAACAACATCAAAGAGACGCGTGGAGATAACTCTGTGCTCTAAAGACCTTGCTAATTTCACAGCAAATTGCAAATTTATCAATGAACTGGCACTGCTTGCTTCCAATAATTTGCTGATCAGTTGTCCCAGTGTCACAGCAAATTCCTCTTGAAAGCAGAAGTTTACATTAGTTAGTCTTTTTAAAATGCTGTGGTAAGAATCACTTTGGCCCCATTTTTCATACCCTGTGAAAAGCTAAACCTATTCGGCTCATAAGCACCCTTTACTCATCTGAAAACACACCATCGATGCACCACTTTGATCTGTGCACAATCTGCATTCACTCTTCACGTGTCAGACTCAGTAATTCACGTCTCAACAGAAGCAAGGACTGAGAGTCTACAGTTACTGCACTGAATACAGGGACAGGCTCCTGCTCTCTTAACAAGATGTTTGCACAGGCATTCTGAGGTTTTGGGTTTCATTTTCCCTTTGTCGCACATTCCTCTAAAAAGTAAAAAGGAGATTAATACTTCAATTATTTTACAACAGGATGCCTAATATTTTGTTGCACAGAAGAATTGGCTTATGCACTGCTGCCTGGAAATTTTTTCCCTAGAATGAGCCCCATTTCTATGGTTGTAAAGAAATATTTGTTGTTAAGGTATGGTGCAGAAATGTCTTAACTTCAAGGAAAGGATGGCCGTATGCATCGCCAGACAGTCACATCTCCTGAGCGCGATTGCAGGAGCCCTGTATGTCTCTACCCTGTCTGGCCACTCAGACCTCCATTTCTATATGCTGATGATACTACAGTTACTAACCCTGATGGCAGACATGTCAATAAACAGATAATTGGGACCACACGCATCTCAGCTGGAGCAGAACTGATGCGTATAGTTACTGAGTTTCCTGCCATTACTTGTTATGCTACAGATAAGACTGTAATTTCAGCTGTCTCATCAAACAAAATCTCACCCTTCAGTACTCATCAGGCCTTAGCTAGAAAACACAGAAGCCCTGTTACACGCAAGACATCGCTTGTCTACCCATCTGCCTGTTGGTCAGCACACCGTCCTTGTTCAGTTCCGTTCTTAGCGCGCATGTATTATACTCGTATTTAACTGCTGTAACACCAGTGCCCCAAATCCAACTTAATTACTGACACTTTAATGACAACCAGCCACGCAGCCTTACCAAGTGTTTAAAAAATAGTCTCAGGTTCAAACACTTTTTCATCCTTTGTTCCCAGCACAAAATGTAGCAGCACAACCCTGAAGTGGTATTGCTGTACAGCTGTTCCCTTTGGATGAAAGCTGGTGAGCAGAACCAGCGTAGCAACAAAGGGCTGTCCCCTGCAACCCCAGAAGCAGAGGTTCGCAGGAGACGTGCAGAAAAAGAGCTGCTGATTCGAGAATATTTTCAGGTATTAACCACCTGTGGTCTGAATTTATCAGCCCGGGAGAACACAACAACTTACAGATGCTTTCTTGGCCAAAATGAATACCTTGGTGATGTAGTAGCCCGTCTGACTGCAGTACTTCTTTTAATGCGAGCCCACATTTAAATTATAAAGCTATTTCACAATTCAAAGCTTAGTGCCTAGAGCTACTTTCTGTGCTACAGAAACCTACACTGTGATTTTCACGAAGAATAATACTTGTATTGTTTACAGAGCAGGACTAGAGACAGCTCTGCTCACTACCACCCGCAGGCGTCGAAAATTAGAACAAGTACACGCTTAATCATTTAGCGGTGAAATGGAACAGCTACAATAACAACAGCAACAAAAAACCCCATAAAGGTTTTACCAGATTGAACTGATGCTGTGAGTAATGCCATATGCTACAAGAGTGTCAAACATCATGTCTTTTTGACCAAACTCTCAACAAGCAATTTCACTTGCTAGCAGAGACTTCTTTTGCTTGTTGGCTACTCAGAGTCAGCTCAGAACTTTCAGTGAGAGGGAAATCAACAGCAGGTGGAAGCTCATCTTCTAGAAAACACATACGAGTGAACTTTGATTAAGCCCCGTGTTCAATTATAACATTAGTTTTAAATGACAGTCACGGGTAGGATAGTAATTAGTAATTCTCTTTAGCTTTGATTTAGTCGAGTGGGTTGATTTGGTCAAGCAGTAGAGTACCTGAGAGACCACCAAGTGTAGGCCATTCATCACCAGCTGCCTCATACACAGGGCTCTCCTGCTGAGCAAATTTCATGTCCTGATTGGAAGCACATACAGTGAAAAACGTTTTAGGCTGCTCATAACAAACTGCTTTGCCATGGAAAGAATAAAGATCAGACCCTGACCAAAGTTTTCTTCTGGTGTTTTTTTAGTGACAGATGAATGCCAGAGTAGCACCAAAGGGAACCCGAAATGATCAGGACAAGCCTGGTGGAGTAAGTCAATAAATATTTATCATTGTTTAACTTCACATTCCTATTTGTTGAGGCATTTCTTAAAAGCAAAATAAATGTAATGTGGGTAAATTTAATAGAAAGCAGAAATGTTCTGATAGACCTGCTCCATCTTAAAACCACAAAAGAACTGCCACAATGGCTTCATTAAATACATCAGATGAATTCAGACATTGCTTTCTTTCCATTTAACGTTTATATTAAAGGATGCACAATAATTGTCTCCCAAGATGCAAGAGGCACCTGTAATGCCTAAGGTCCAAAAACCTGATGTCACAAACGTAAAGCACTACAGGAGGATGAGCAACTTACTTTATTAATGATACCATTTTAGGGCTGAAAGCTGTTCTTCACATATTCTTGAGTATCAACACACTGTGCCTGCCAAGCAGCAATCAACCACCTATTGCATTTGCCAATATGCACCTCTCATAGTTGCTCACAAGAGCATTTCAGACTCAGACAACCATCAACATTGTGCTTTTGAAATGTGTTGGATGAATTTTACCCAGTACAATCAAGAGCTTCTAGTAATGCACACTCCCCAAAACATCTCTACAAAGGCAACCAAAGTGGGAACGCTGCTGGAAACTGGGCAGAGAAGCAGCAAACAAGCTGGCTTCAACAGCCTCACTGGGTGGGAGATGCTGACCCACACATAAAACTTAGCTGGTTTGCCAGTCACTCCTCACACATTATGGACAGTGAACAGAAGTCAACTCTTTCAAACTATTTCAGTTTCATATCGTAAAGCTGCAATAACAAAACTTGCTGGCCCTTATTTCTACTACATCTATCTTGGATTCATCAGCTTTTCTGCCTGTATCTATCCCTGAATGACTACTGGAATCATCAGCCTTCCAGAAAGGATAATTCTCAACACCCATCAATCACCTGTTGCTAGATAGGCTGATCTGCATGTTAAGGACAAGTGCAAAAACTGCAGAGGCTTATAAAGTTCAGAAATCAATGGTGCATTATTGATCAATAGTTCTTCTTAAAAGTATTAGAAGAAAACATCTAACAATGAATTTGTGTCTTCCATGGTCACACATAGAATGACAGAATATCGGAATCATTACGGACTGGAAGGGACCTCGAAAGATCATCTAGTCCAATCCTCCTGCAACAGCAGGATCAACCAGATCCAGTCACACAGGAACACATCCAGACGGGCCTTGAACATCTCCAGTGAGGGAGACTCCACAACCCCCCTGGGCAGCCTGTTCCAGTGCTCTGTCACCCTCACCGTGAAGAAGTTCCTTCTCATATTTATGTAGAACCTTCTATGTTCCAGCTTACAACCATTGCCCCTTGTCCTATCACTAGATGACACTGAGAAGAGCCTGGCTCCATCCTCCTGACACCCACCCCTCAAGTATTTGTAGACATTAATGAGGTCACCCCTCAGTCTTCTCTTCTCCAACCTAAAGAGACCCAGCTCCCTCAGCCTCTCCTCATAAGGGAGGTGCTCCACCTCCTCCATCATCTTTGTTGCCCTTCGCTGGACCCTCTCCAGCAGCTCCATATCCCTCTTGAACTGACATCACCCAGTCCAGTTAGGCTGCCTCTTAATTTCCCATTTCTAAGAGAGGAATAAAAAGCAACTCAAAGTCTCTAACCAAAGGCCAGGTGCTCATTCAAAGTTGCAGCTAAGACTTTTCATAGCTCTATCGCCTCGTCCTACTCAGCGGCACCGGCACACGTGTTCACCAAAGCTACAGCTTGCATCACAGCAGTACCAGCATGCTTCCAACAGTAAACCCAACTGACACAAGCAGCCCCACACCTGTATTATGCTGGCATTGCTAAGTCGGCCAGGGGAAGCAGTGGAGATGTTTTCATACCTCTTTGCAAAGGTTCTGAAGTGTCAGAAGAAAAAGAGTTTTCCAGTTCTTGTTCATCTGAACCACTTGTGACCACATTAATTTTAGTGCTCCCCAGAAAAGCAGAATCTCAAACAAGCCCTGTTTTCTTGTCACACACAAACATGGATCTTGAGGAACCTGAAAGGAAGATCTTCCTATTCCCTGCTTCATCTTCCTTGGGGGCTTCTCCTCCTACATGGGACCAGGACTTCCACTACCATGCACACTAGGATCACGTAAGGCTAAAGGCTGCTACACGGTCACTGTAGCAGACACAGATCATCAGCTTTGTGTGAGTCTTCAAAATTACTCTACCCTTGTATTATCATAGCCAAAGGGAAAATCCTAGTAAAATTTGTGGGTAACGTGACAAACATACACAAGGACAAGGAGTGGAGTGCTTCATTTTTTGTTAGATAAAAGCCTCTGTCCTTTGCCTCAAATGTGCATCCAAATATTTGGGCTACTGTGGCAGCTGACCACAGGCCACTCTCAACTCAGGGTTGTTAGAGCTGCTCTTCCATGCAGCAGCAGGTTCTGCAATTTGAGTGACTATCCCCTTGGGTCAGTTACTTCTCTTAGACTGAGTGATTCCTCACCTCCCTTTTGGTGAGCGGCGCTTTGTGTGGGTACCCGCTGCGTGGGAGATCCTCCGTTGCATGTGTGAACACGCACACGTTTTGGATCATCTTTTCTTAGAACATTCCTTAAAGTTTAGGGATTTTGCTGTGTGGCAGTGAGTTCCTGACTGACATCTGAACCTGCGTGGGGCTGCAGTGCCAGGCAGCTCTGACTGCATTAAATGCACATTTTGCTGATAGCTACTGTTGTCTGGCTTTGCAGGTGCCTCTGCAACAGCTACCTGGGTGTTTCTTGTAGTTTGCATACTGGGACAGACATATTTTGTGTATTTTGCCCTCAGCATTCTCTGAGCTACTTGCATTTTGGATGCAGCAGCAGTTTATGATAGGTCACCCAAGTAGTTAACCTAGTTTAGGGATGTAATGCTGCAATTGTAAAATGGGGGAGAGGTGCTCCTAAGATATTAGATTTTAATTTTCATACAGGTAAAAAAGTCTTTTGTGCATCTGGTGTCACACTTTGAAATGCAAAAATCTCTGGATTACTGATACGTGCATCAGTCAAATGGGAAAAAAAAGAGGGTTGAGACCTATGTAAGTTCCAGGTGATAAAAGTGTAAGTCTGGATTCAGGGTCTGTATCCAGCTGCCAGACCTTCAGCTCATTTGGGAAACAAAAAATAAAACAGATACGGTGAAGTCAAGTAAAGGCCACTAACAGCCTTATCGTATGAGGAAGAATGAGCCTACAGGGCAGAAACAAATTAGGAAAAATTAATAGCTTTTTAAATTCTAACTGGTAAATATATCACCCCAAGCTACACAAACTGCTCAAGAGAAAAAACCAAAACACAAACCAACCCAAACCCTCCGATTTTTGTTTTTCATTAGATGGAAATACTAATGCAAGAGCTCAAGGCAAATGCATGAATAGCCCCCCAGCTAAGAGGAAATCGAATGTTAGGTGCAGTACTGCTTCCCTCAAGGCCATTTTAAAAAGAGTTTGTTTCATCAGCTTCCTCCCAATGATAAAAGTTCATTTAATTTAAATAATCATAGAATCAAATGATCATATGACAGCTTAGCTCAGAAGGGAACTCAGATCATCCAGTTCCAACCTCCCTGACACGGGCAGGGACACATCCCACTAGACCAGGCTGCCCAGGGCACCATCCAAATGAGCCTTGAACACTTCCAAGGATGAAGCATCCACAAACTCCACAGGCAACATGTTCTAGTGTCTTACCACCATTTCCCCTCATCCTATCGCTACAAACTATTGTAAAATTAAAGACAAAATTCAGAAAAACAAACTAACCAAGAACCTTCCAAAATGCTGTCTTCTAAACCAAGTTGCAGAAAAGCAGCCTTTTTCCCCACTATTTTTCTGTCATATGTCTCAGGAGATTTCCACAAGACGTAAATTAGATACCTTTCTTTAGAGGTCTAGAGTACAGATGCTCTTGATCTTGTACCACTGGCAAGCCTATCAAGACACAGGAACTGGAACAAACCTTACATGTTATACTTGATTCGTTCCTCATTCCACTATAATCACGGAGTCACAGAACATTAGAGGTTGGAAGGGACCTCAAAAGATCATCTAGTCCAACCCCCCTGCCAGAGCAGGATCACCTACGTCAAATCACACAGGAACATGGCCAGGTGGGTTTTAAATGTCTCCAGAGAAGGAGACTCCACAAGCCCCCCGAGCAGCTCCTTCCAGTACTCCATCAACCTCACTGGGAAGAAGTTCCTTCTCATATTTATGGGGAATCTCCTATGTCCCAGCTCACACCCATTACCCCTTATCCTGTCACTAGATGACACTGAGAAGAGCCTGGCTCCATCCTCCTGACACCCATCCTTCACATAGTTATAGACATTAAGGAGGTCACCCCTCAGTCTCCGTTTCTCTAAGCTAAAGAGGCTACACACCAGCTCCAATTTACTGTAAAGAAGTTTCTAGTAACACACAGCACACCAAGAACCTCACATTCACGTGGCTTTAAGAACACATAAATGCTTTCAGAAGTGTGGAGACAAACCGTGGCAGATGAGACCTCTTGAGAAGAGTTTGAGAAGGTCACTTTTTGAAAATTACCTTAAAAACTGTAATGTAGTACAATATTTCCTGCAGATAAGAAAGTGCAGGTGAAACCTCTGACATCACCAAGCAAGGGATGGGGACAGTTACAGTGGCTGAACATGGTTTTGAACTAAATCAAGTGGCACATTTGATAGGAGTGTTTTTCTTCCCTGCTTTCTAAATAAAGCCTGTGAGCAACTGTGTCTCTACAGAGATATCTAACATCCCCTGGGCTAGATAGCAGGTGTGCAGCAGGGAGGAAACCACCCTGGTGAGACTGATAGAAACTCTTCTGAAGGTCTTATGTGCTCCAGGTCCCTCCTGGTCAAAAGGAAATGGCAAACAGGTATCAGCTCGTTGGGGAGCCAGCTAACCCAGTGGCACAACTAAAAGAGAATCTGCACTTTCAAAACACCCAAAAAACCAACCAAAGCATTACAAAAATAAATTCACCACCAGCTTTGCAAATAAGCTTGAAAATATGAACTCGAATGGGCTGATATCATTACTTGTGCCTGTGCCCACAGGTACTTGATTAAAAAAAAGCTATCAAACACTTTACCAAAACAATACAGGAACAACTTTGGCGATGACAAGGGGGAGGGGAGAAAAGATGCAACAGAAGCAGAGATGGTGCTGGAAGATGTTCTGGGCTTTCCTTCAGCCTGTCCCATCCTCCTCTTTGGGACTTAGTGTCCCCTCAGCACCATAAACCTACTTACAGTGTTAAAAGGAAATAAATAAAAATAAAACAACGGTTACTGAAACAAAAGAGTTGGGTTTGCCCCAGAAGGTGAGGCTGAAGATTTAAATCCCTTCCAAGGCTCTCAGATGCATCTGGCTTGCCAGGTGGTAAGATCATCCTGATCTCTACCATTTTCAGTAGAAAGTAGAAGCTCTGAGCAGTGCTTCTACAGATTCTTCAAGATGCTTGTTTACTTTTCAATCTGCGTGAGTACAGATGATCTCAGAACTGCCCTCCCTATCTCTGCTCCTCCCAGTCACATTCCTCCGTGCTGCATTCCTCCATCTCCCCAAGCTCTTGGGGAGCTCTTGGCTGGTGCTGGTCTCTTCTCCCTAATTACTAATGATAGGATGAGGGCAAATGGCCTCAAGTTGCATCAGGGGAAGTTTAGATTGGACATTAGGAAGAGGTTCTTTACTCGGAGAGAGGTTGGGCACCAGAACAGGGACGTGGTGTATTCACCATTCCTGGAGGTATTTAAAAAAAAAATGAGTAGATGCAGCACTTGAGGCCATGGTCTAGGGGTTAAGGAGACTTTGGGTTGAGGGCTGGACTTGATGATCTTTGGAGGACCTTTCCAGTCATAATGGTTCTATGACCATGCTCGCGACTGAGAAGTTCCTCAGTGAAAATTTTGAGAGCTTTCAGCCATCACTCTCTCTGTTTTAGTGGTTCTCTGATCTTGATTGTTCCTTGATATTACACTCCTCAAAGCTTCTACAGACTGTATGACCACATATCACACACCAACCACATTAAAGCAACATGTATTTCTTGCTCAGTCATGGCTGGCATTCTCTGTAGTTTAAAATGACTAACGAGGATTTAGCATTTCAGGAGGAAGAGATTCATTTAGGTGGTAAGGCCAATGTGGTTGCAACAACAGTGTGGATCAAATGGAACCCTCAGGTGAAAAGATACCAGCACATTTATGCAGAAAATTAAGGCTTCCTCTATGGGAACAACCTTGCTGTGCATGCAATATCATCGAGGCGCGTGTCCCACAACGCTTGTCACGTACATGCCTTTGAAGGAAGACATACAAAGCTACCTCAGAAATAAAAACAAACTTAAAATGATATCACTTTCTCAGGTGAAAAGAAAATCATAAGCAGAACCTAAGGAAAAGACCAGTCTGAAGAACACTTACTCTCACTTGGATTTTTCTTACCAGACGTTGATACCTAACAAATACCTAGATGATTTCAAAACCCATCAGTGATGATCTACATAAGGGACTGATATTTTTGCTCTAGTGCATTCTGCTCCAAGCCCTTCTCATGTTGGGAGGACGTTACTTGAGAGATGAGTGTTTCAGTGTGAAGAGACAGGTCTGGACAATCACAAATGTTAGACTACAAACTGGTATGAGAGGTGCCTGAGCTGCAGGAATTAGTCTGGGCTGTGATCTGAGACTAGCAATGGTTTCAGTACCTGATGATTTAAACTGAATTTCTCTTATATTTCATTGCAGGTTGTGCTTAATTCAGTTCCCAACCTGTGGGCCATAATTCAGTATACCAACACTGAATCTAATGGTTGATGGAGCAACTCATATGCAGGTGGAAGAAAGAGTTGTTCCTTGTTTTCATTTTTTTATTTGTATTGAGTTAGTATCCAAAAGCTCCAGCTGGGATTAGGATTGGATTGCTACCATCGTTGTCTCCATTATTCAGTGCTATTTCATTCTTTGCAAGATTTCCAATATACACATGTATGTACATAGAAATATATTTGTTTGAAGAACAAGCTGCAGCGAGGAATCCTTGTTCTCTTGGAAATTTTGAATAGAAAAGGTAATAGTAGCAGAAAAGAGGACTTTAAGTGTAAATCACAGAACATTAGGGATTGGAAGGGACCTCAAAAGATCATCTAGTCCAGGCTGCTTTCATACAGGTCTTTTCTTTTTTAAATATTATTTTTTATATTATTCTTTTGTTTTATTGTTGCCAGAGAATATTTTAAGTAGCCTAAACATCTCTTAAGCTAGGAAGAGTTTAAACTAAAACATAACAACAGTGCTTTGCTGAGCCCATTTTCTTTGTGAAAGTGGAAATACAATGATGCCTGGAACATTCATCTCACAAAGCATTAGGTTTCTAGTTTTCACTTCCAAAAGAAACTGGCACACAACAGCCTCAGTGTTGACATAATTTGACCTGATACTGTGCTGTAGCAACAACTCTTTCAGTATCAACTGCAAAAGTTTAGCCTTTTTGAGTTTTGTTTGTTCCTCCTTTCTGTTTTACAATTACTTCAGAATGCGCAGCAGGCTGGGAGAGAGGAGAAATAACAAGAAGACAGAGTTTTGTGCTATTATAACACTAGTCATAACATTTTCAGAGACAAAACCAGCCCCGTTTTAGTGGTGACCTGGCAAATTAAGTGGTAAACCGGCAGTGCCGGGTTGGACTCTATGATCTTAAAGGTCTCTTCCAAGCAAAGATAGTCTGTGATTCTCTGATCTCCCATCCCCACAGTATTCTGTAGAGCAAAATCTATGATGGATCTAAAAGCCATGGGGTGACTTGTAGCCAGATACATCATTTTGATAGACACTGTTACTGCCTCTCACATGTCCTTTTCAGTCACCAGCAAGAACAAATTAGGAAGGGATGTGTGGTGGGTTAAGCCCAGCCAGCAACTAAGCACCACATGGCTGCTTATTCACCCAGCATCAAGGGAAAACAGGATATCTTAACTTGGAAGCAACATTTAAGATCATCAGGTCCCACCATTAACCCAGCACTTTCAGGTCACCACTAAACCATGTTTAACCACTATATCTATATGCTTTTAAAAACATCTCCAGGGATGGTGCTTCCACCACTCCCCTAGGCAGCTTATCAATATTTGATATCCCTTTCAGTGAAGAAATTCTTCCTGACATCTCTCCTAAACTTCTCCTGGTGCAGTTTGCAATCATTTCCTCTGGTCCTATCACATACCGTTAGGGAGAAGAGACTGTCTCCCTCCTTGCTCCAACCTCTTTTCAAGACAGTTATATTCTTCTAGGCTAAATAACCACAGTTCCATCAGTCGTTCCCCACAGAACTTGTGCCCCAGACCGTTCAGAGCCTTAGTGTCCTGCTCTGCACATATTCCAGAACTTCTATGCCCTTGTACTGACAGCCTAGAACTGAATGTGATATTTGAGGTGTGACCTCACTATTGCTGAGTACAGAGGGACAATCACCTCCCTACTCCTGCTGGTCACACTAATTCCAGTCTCTACATACAAGTGCCTGCATGCTAGATTCCTTATTCAGCAGGGTATCAGAAATGTCACTGCTCTCTTGTACAATCATGAAACATCAGGGTGCTTGCATCTAACAGCGATCCCAGTTTCCTGGGTCTTCCAAGAGAAAACCAAGCCAGGTCTACTTACCTTATTTAGTAACTGAAGCCTGTAAGGCTGTTGATATAACAAGTGGTCTATGTAGCTCAAAACAGTGTGCTTTTATGGACTGTTAGTAAAGTTAAGCAGAACAGTAGCATATGCCTGATGGAGGGAAGGCTTTGAGAGCGACCTCAAGAATGAAATACGCCATCAGTCTGCAGGAAGGTGAATTCTGCACTCGCCCACAGCAATTCCAACTACCTACTCTGCAATTACCACTCTACAGGTCTCTCTCCAAAGTTACAGAAATCCTGAAGGAGTCCACTGCAGTTTTGTATGGGCAGCCTGAGATGGATTGCCTCGAACAGGAAAGAAGGGTAGAAACTTAGGATGGTTGCACTGTTGATTTCTCATGTAACCTCAGAGTTTTAATTTCACAGAACATTAGGGATTAGAAGGAACCTCGAAAGAGGCTAGTTCTAGTCCAATCCGCCTGCAACAGCAGGATCACCTAGACCAAATCACACTTGGACGTGTCCAGGTGGGCTTTACACATCTCCAGAGGAGGAGACTCCACAACCCCCCTGGGCAGCCTGTTCCAGTGCTCTGTCACCCTCACTGGGAAAAGGTTTCTTCCCATGTTTATGTGGAACCTCCCATGCTCCGGCTTTCACCCATTGGCCCTTGACCTATATGAGTCATTTTTTTGGAGGGGGTATCTCTAAAATGTTGCCTTTAGCATCACAAAGGCATTAGTTATAATTCTGTATGGATTGGAATGAAAAACACGGTGCCTGAATTCTTTCCTACAAATAGGCACAGAACATTACAAAGGTGGCCAGAAGAGTCATTTTTTATCATTATTGTAAATAAGCCAGGTTTAGTTTGAATGGGAAACAGAGACTTAAAATGACATGCCAGCCCTTGACGATGCTGTTTATCAGAAGCAAAATAACAGGACAGGAATAAATGGCAACTAATTTTCTTGATTTATAACTTGATTATTTTTACATGCACTTACCAAAGACGACACCTTTTAGGGATCAGTTGCTGGATCTCATTAGAGCTATTAAAAAGTGTTTGTTGTTTGAGACACCAAGGGCATGGAACATCTCCCTGATGAGGAAAGGCAGAGGAAGCTGGGTCTCTTTAGCTTGGAAAAAAGGACAGTGAAGGGGTGACCTCATTAATGTTTATAAATATGTGAAGGGTAGGTGTCAGGATAGGGCCAGGCTCTGCTCAGTGTCATCTAATGGTAGGACAAGGGGCAATGGGTGTGAGCTGGAACATATGAGGTTCCACATCAATATGCGTAGGAGTTTCTTCAAGGTGAGGGTGACAGAGCACTGGAAGGGGCTGCCCAGGGGGGTTTGGGGAGTCTCCTTCATAGGAGGCATTTAAAACTCACCAGGCCATGTTCCTGTGCAACTTGGTCTAGATGATCCTGCTGTGGCAGGGGGATTGGACTAGATGATCTTTCGAGGTCCCTTCCAATCTGTAATGTTGTGTGATTCTGTGATTAAATTATACACTCAAGGGAGTGTGACAAAACTCCATGCAAAACATGGTGTAAGAGCTTTGTTACACTCCTAAGTTTGAGCGTTCATGAGTATCAGCCTTGCTTCTGTGTGTGTTTTCTTGGGCATGAAAACAAGAGTCTGCAAATTTCAAGTGGCTTGGACACCCAGTGCTAAGAAAATGAAAATAGTAGAGGTGCAAATTTTAAATGCAAACCCATCTCCTGATCAAACACCGCGTGACTCAAATCATAAGCACTTACAATAACAACGGGTCAGCAAAACAGTTTAGTGTCTGTTCCCATGAGCTACCAAGATTTTTTTTGTTTGCTTGCTTCTTGGCTTTTTTGTTGTTTTGGGGTTTGTGTTTTTTTTTTTTTTTTTGAGAACCTGTTAAAAGGAAACATAAGCTGCAGCTAGCCCAGTGATTATTAGAGGAGAGCAACGAAGGGCATCTCTCTTCTCTGTTCAATGATCCATGCAATCAGAGCAATATCCACAGCAGGCAAACCCAGACTGTAAGGAGCTGAAATGTCCAGAGCAGCAGACATTTGTAAACAAATGTAGTTAGGGCTGAATCAACGCTGATCTGTGAAGCCTGATCCAAAATCCTCTCTCTTGGGGAAGAGAAAAGTGCTTTCAAATAAATGAATACGTGTTTCTATATACTTTATAAATGCAATTTTAACATCATGCTAAGCAACAGAGGCTTGGGCTATACCGAGTTTACACAGACTGTAAATCATGAAATTGATGCTCAGTGCTCTTCAACACCTTGCTGAAACTGGGAAGAATATCCAGCTTCTCACATTATTCTATTTTGTTTCACTTGCAGCACTTTGAAAAGGCCACTTTTCACCACTCTTCCCTAAAGAGGTGCATTATTTCTAGAAACAAGACGTAACTGATCGTGGTGCCAGGTATCTCAGAGCTCCAGACTTTTTTCAGTAAGTTTGCAGCCTGGCTGGAGGCTGCTCTCCTGTTTTACATATGCAGAGGAAATTATACCCTGCAGCAGTCATCCTTTGCCATCTCAGCACTTGCAAGGTTCAATATGAAGATTTGAGATTCATTACGCCATGGATGCAAATAGGAGCTCCTGCAGAAAGATATCCAGGAGTGGTGGCGGCGGCACGTAAAGCTTGAGAGGAGGATCATAGGCAGTGCCACTCAGCAAGCACAGAGGAACTGTCTTTGGAAAGGGTAAATCTCATTTGTGCAGGAGACAAACTTCCTTTAGGGCCTTTAAAAAGCTGTGAAGTATAACCCTGCAGCATCAACACTTTCCAATCTATCACCAGCCTCAACACTTTCTGCAGACTTTGAAGAGAAAACCATATTTCAACCTGTCTTAATGAATTGGACATATGTATCCCATAGAGAAAAATCTAATAGCACCCAGGCACATAGAGGAAAGGGGAGAGGGAGCAGCACACAAAACAGGCATCAGTGACAGCTCCTGACGCACTGCCAGAAGGGTCAGTAGTTGTAATAGTGGGCACTACGTTCAAGTTAGAAGTCTGAGAGAAGAAAGCAACCCAGCATTTCCCTGCTTTGGAGGAGAAGAAAAACATAGCAACAGTCATCAATATCTTTTCAGGAAGGGTGTGGAGAGAATGAAGGTATCTACAGGGAAGACATTCTGCAACAACTTGTTTTCATTCTTTACCTGTGATGCTTTTGGGGCCAGTAAAGGCAAAGACAACACTGGCCTATTAAAAACAGACTCTAAATTAAATAGGAACACCTTAATCTTTTTTCGACTACTGCAATTGGATATAGTTTTTTCAACTGAAGGCTTTTATTCTTTTGGATTCACACTTCTTTACTTTTATTAGCAGATGTAGGAGAAAGGGACCTGGTGGTCCTGGTGGACAACAGGATGACCATGAGCCAGCAATGTGTCTTTGTGGCCAAGAAGGCCAACAGAATCCTGGGGGCGATCAGAAAGGGGAGTGGGTTAGCAGATTGAGAGAGGTTCTCCTCCCCCTCTACTCTGCTCTGGTGAGACCACATCTGGAATATCGTGTCCAGCTCTGGGCTCCTCAGTTCAGGAAGAACACAGAACCGCTGGAGAGAGTCCAGAGCAGAGCCACAAAGATGATGAAAGGAGTAGAACACCTCCTTTATGAGGAAAGGTTGAGGAAGCTGGGTATCTTGGGCTTGGAAAAAAGGAGGCTGAGAGGTGACCTCATTAATGTTCATAAATATGGAAAGGGCAGGTGTCAGGAGGATGGAGCCAGGCTCTGGTCAGTGTCATTTAATGATAGGACAAGGGGCAATGGGTATAAGCTGGAACATAAGAGCTTTCACATAAACATGAGAAGAAACTACTTTGCAGTGTGGGTGACAGAGCACTGGAACGGGCTGCCCAGGGAGGTTGTGGAGTCTCCTTCTCTGGAGACGTTTAAAACCCATCTGGACATGTTCCTGTGTGACTTGGTCTAGGTGATCCTGCTGTGTCAGGGGGATTGGACTAGATGATCTTTCGAGGTCCCTTCCAGTGCCTAATATTTTGTGATTCAACTCCTGAATACTCATGGGGAAGTGCCCTGAAGCTGCATTCATCGAGATATCAATTGGTATAAACCAGCATTTGTCTACTGAGCCATGGGTGCTGATTTATAGAACAACATTGAGGGATCTCTGGATCCCAGCCTCTGCTCCCGTAGGAAGCAGACATAGGCTTGAGAGCGACCCACAGCAGCTTACTTGTATCATTGTTGAGGATACTTTTGAGCACGAAATTAATAATTTATTTCTTTTTAAATGCCTTTCATGCCATTTCATGATTCTTCTAGCCAGGAAAAGCACAGAATAATAAAGCGTTACGCTTCAGAAACAATCTGCTTGTTTAGATGTGGCTTCTCTCATGTCTACTGCAACCCAGATGTGCTAAAAACTTTACCTTGCTCTTCACATCACTGTTGTGCTTGCTGCAATGAATGACAGAAGTCATGCAAAAGGGTCAAGGGGATCAACACACACATTATATTAGGGATTGGAAGGGACCTAGAAACATCATCTAGTCCAATCCCTCTGCCACAGCAGGATGAGTTTCATTCTGCTAGTACTTGCCTGATGCTCACTTGGTTTTAGTCTTTGCTGCTACTTATCTGATTATCCCTCTTTGGTGCTTTTAGCTGTACACAGACACCTTTTACACTACTTAGATTGCTTCTCAGAAAGACAGGAGGCTTTTAGATTCAGGGTAGCCCATAAGATTTTGTCCCTAAGCTATGTCCTAGGGCTGTAGAACCATTTTCTCCCACCTTGTGCTAAAAGCTGGCAGTACTAGCACCAAGACTGACACCACCACACACCAGAAGTTAAAGAAATTCAAAGCCCAGAGGTCCCATGAAATGGTAAATCTTGAGCACAAAAAATAACACTGTGAACTGGAAC
>VXBP01000296.1:0-36563 GCA_013400115.1 Rhinopomastus cyanomelas | reverse complement strand
AAAGATCATCCAGTCCAATCCCCCTGCATCAGCAGGATCAACCAGACCAAGTCACACAGGAACACATCCCGGTGGTTTTTAAATGTCTCCAGTGAAGGAGACTCCACAACCAGCCTGGGCAGCCTGTTCCAATGCTCTGTCACCCTCACTGGGAAGACGTTCCTTCTCATATTGATATGGAAAGTCCTCTGTTCCAGCTTACAACCATTGCCCCTAGTCCTATCACTAGATGACACTGAGAAGAGCTTGACTGCATCCTCCTGACATCCACCCTTCAAGTATTTATAGACATTAATGAGGTCACCTCTCAGTCTCCTCTTCTCAATCTGCTAACCGTCCTCGTTCTGATCGACCCCAGGATGCTGTTGGCCTTCTTGGCCACAAGAGCATATTGTTGGCTCATGGTTATCCTGTTGTCCACCAGAACCCCCAGGTCCCTTTCTCCTACACTGCTACTAATGGGTAGCCACACAATTTGCAATGGATCATGTCAGAATTGAGGGAGACACCTTATTGGATGCTGACAGTCAATATGAAGTTCACTTTAAATTAGCAAGCTACTCTTTATGATTTTTGAGGATTTTCTTTTAAAGAGTTACTCTAAAAATATTATGATAATCCATCCTTCTGTCACATGACTTGACCAAGCTACCTAAGATCAGAAGATCTGAACAGCCCATTTCATCACCACTGGGAAGACGCAAGACAATATGTTAGATAACCCAAGAGGAAAAAACCATTAAATCCTCAGTGAGTTGTTTACGCCCCAGTTCTATCTACTCTACTGAGCTTTTGTGTACATCCAGTTGAAACCATTGGCCATTTGAGAATTAGAGTCAATGGTTTTCTCAAAGGTTTTTATTCTAACTCTGTCCCCAAATTTTAAATATTGAAGAAGGCTCAATTAAGATTAATAGAATGTAGAGCTTCTACAATTAAGACACACTCTAGACAGGCAATAGCATCATGCTTAATCAAAAAATACCAGAAGAGTACATCAATAATTATGACTTGAACCATTAATTTCAATTAAAAATCAGATAACGCTAAATTTTCTGTGCTCACTGCTGGGCATGAGGAATACCCTGCTGTCTAGACAAAAATTCTTCCTGAAGAAAGACTGTGATTCATCCCAGAGCTTTTAATCAACACGTCCAAACTGTAAACAAATGTTTCCTGAAATAGCAAATTCTTATCACTTGTCACAATATAATTGCAGCTGTTCAGATTTCAGATGACAGCAATACCTGCCTTGAAATTTCCTGAGTCTGGACCCTACACTGCCGTACTCCGCATGCTAGAGACTGTGGCTGGCACCACAGTTACACAGAACTGGATCAGAAGGGGGGTGGTTAGTAGATCAAGAGAGGTCCTTCTCCCCCTGTACTCTGCCCTGGTGAGACCACATCTGGAGCATTGTGTCCAGTTGTGGGCTCCTCAGTTCAAAGGGGATGTGGAACTGCTGGAGGGAGTCCAGCGTAGGGCAACACGGATGGTGAAGGAAGTGGAGCATGTCCCTTATGAGGAGAGGCTGAGGGAGCTGGGTTTCTTGATCTTGGAGGAGACTGAGGGGTGACCTCATTAATGTCGATAAATGTGTGAAGAGTGGGTGTCAGGAGGATGGAGCCAGGCTCTTCTCACTGTCACCTAGTGATAGGACAAGGGGCAATGGATGTAAGCTAGAACATAGGAGGTTCCACATTAATATGAGAAGGAAATTCTTCCCAGTGAGGGTGATGGAGCGCTGGAACAGGCTGCCCAGGGTGGTTGTGGAGTCTCCTTCACCAGAGACATTTAAAACCTGCCTGGATATGTTCCTGTGTGACTTGGTCTAGATGATCTTGCTGTGTCAGGGTGATTGGACTAGATGTTCTTTCAAGGTCCCTTCCAATCCCTGATGATTCTATGATTGGCCGCAAAATACGAGGAAACAACCACCTTCTCATGTAGAAGGTTACCAGCATCTTTAAGGAATATAATCTGAAATCTAGCACAAGCAAGAATCCTTTCACATGTTTATTGTGGGCTTCAAGAGACAAAAGTTTCCAATAGCTAGCTAAAATTAGAAATGGAAGAGACCTCTGGAGATCATCTTGTCCAACCTTTCTGCTAGAACAGGATCATCTAGAGCAGATCACACAGGAACACATCCAGGTGGAAGTTGAGTTTCTCCAAAAGAGACTCCACAACCTCCCTAGGCAGCCTGTTCCTGTGCTCTGCTACCATCACTGTGAAAAGTGTTTCACTGTATTTAAACCAAACCTCCTAGGCTCTATTTTGTGACCGTTGTCCCTCATTCTATTGCTGCGCACCACCAAGAAGAGATCTGTCTCTTCCTCTTGACACTTTAGATAATTGTAAGCACTGATCAGAAACCCCACTCAGTCTCCTCCTCTCCAGGTTATTGTACTCCCTTCGTCTTGTTCTCCACAGTGACCAGAAGAACCTTGGGCAACAGCAAAAAGTTCCTGCCTTGCTATAGCCGTCAGATTATTATCTGTCATCGACTTTAGGTAGCCAGACTGTATTGTGCATGATGATGATGGGGTCAAAGGCTCATGGTTGTTAGGGGAAAGTCCAGCAAGGCACATATTGCTGTGGGGATTTGTTACAGACCACCTAACCAAGAGACAGATAGATTAAATGTTCTGTATACAGCTATGTAATGTCCGAGTATTGCTAAGCCCAGATCGTGTTTGTGGTTCTGTGATGGATTGTTTCCAGTAGCTCCCTGTCCTTTCACTGAGGGCCCCAGAACTGTGTGTAGTATTGCAGATGTGGCCTAACCAGGGCAGTGTAAAAGGGTCGGATATCTTCCTTCTACCTACTAACCACACTCCATTGCATCTCAGGATACCATTGACCTTCTTGGCCACAAGGACACGTTGCTCGCTCATGATCAATCTGTGGTCCACCAGCAAGCTCAAGATCTTATTCCTTAGAACTGCCCTTGAGGAAGTCAGTCCTCAACCTGTACTGACAAGTTAATGCCATTATGGACACCAGATCTTCTGGAGGAATGGATCATTGTTAGCAGCTTCACAGTTTGTGCGGAGTGAAAAACCAGATCACAACTCCGGGTTGAAATGAGCTTTAGATGCAGCAGCCGTAAATAGTGTCAGTGGGCACAAACTGCAAAGTCTTTTTAAATGAAGGATCATTCAGAAGTCCCATATACGCTATGCAATATTTATGAGATAAGAGATACACTAGCACAAGAGGACTAAAATGCATCATATGGCTAAAGTCTCAGAATTTCAAATTGCTAAATTCATAGATTATAACAACCTTGCTGTGTTTAACACTGAATGTTTCCTCTCCCCTACACTCCCAACTCAAGAGAGGAAGCATGTCTTCAATAAATTTAACTGATAACACTTCATTTTTCCTGATACTAAAGAAAAACCACATACCTTCAGAAGCTTGAAAGAGAGTTTTGAAGAAGAAAGATGAAGGCACAGAATGAAAAGACATCTGAAAGAAGAAATTACTATTTAAAAGACGTGAAAAAGCAAACGCACGTAAAGCGTTTCTCAATTTCTTTATGAAGCAGTCAATAAGATCAGCTTCACGTTTTCCTTTGATTTTTTGGAAAATGGATTTTGTTTCCTCCCTCTGAAACAAGTGTTTATGTTAGGGTTTATTTAAATTCATAATCCCAAAAGTGGCAATATTTGCAGTTTGTATGCTCATGCAAAAGTCAGATATTTCTAGTTCTATAGTTCTGACTTTATTTATGAGATGCAGTTACCATTTTTATTTGTTCATACACTCACATATCAATACTCGTAGACACCACACGCATCTGCTCATTATGGGTTTTGCTGTTATTTGTTATTATGGGTTTGTGTCTTTTACGACCATTTCTTGAAATATATTTATGAGATTTGAAGAGTACTTTAACAAAAAACTAGATTTAAATATAATGAGGTTTAGTCAACACCAAGATCTGAAATGTGAACAGATATTCAGGGTTTGGCTCCATCATACTGATACCTACTGTACTGGTATCCAGTGTACATTTGGTTAATGCAATCTTGCTCCTTCTCTGAAGCCTCTGAGGTTATTGACTATAACTGATGACCCAGCCTTCATACCAGTAGCAATGCAGTCAGTTTGGTCAAGAAACATGAAACTCAAGAAATTCTGCATTCTGTCTTGGTCACACAGTACCTGAACTGTGCAGTAAGAAAGCCTGTGAAACCTTCCATGGTCCTGGTCTTCCAATGAATATTCCAACAGCACCCTGAGTCCAGCCTTTAACAATAGCTTGGTGCATACCCTATGCCTGCAGCCAGTCCATGGTTTCCTCTATATAGAAACTTATTTAGAATCATAGAAACATTCAGGTTGGAAAAGACCCTTGAGATCATTGAGTCCAACCATCAACCCTAGTCTACAGGTCTACCCCTAAACCAGATCCCCCAACACTACAGCTAAGCATCTTTTAAACTCATTCAGGGATGGGGACATGGGGACTCAGCCACTACCCCAGGAAGCCCATTCCGTTGCCTGACCTCTCTCTCAGTGAAGAATTCCCGATGTCAAGTCTAAACCTACACTGAAGTTTGAAGCTGTTCCCTCTGGTTCTGTTACTAAATCTCTGTGAGAAGAGACCAGCACCAACACCTCTACAACATCCCTTCAAATAATTGTAGAGTGATGAGGTCTCCACTTAGCCTCTTCTTCCTCAAACTAAACAGACCCAACTCTCTCAATCTCTCCTCATCAGATTTATTCTTCAGACCCTTCACCAGCTTCTTTGCCCTCCTCTGAACTTGCTTTTACAATTTTGGGACAGAAAAGCTGTGCCTGCAGTTATATCCCACTTGTTACCCAAATTTACCTAACTTCAGAGCAGGCAAAGACATAGGGCACAGATACATTTGCAGGTAGGTCTGAAGTAGCTGGGTTACTGCCAGAAGGGCTCTAATACCAGGCTCAAGCTTCAAAATCTCTGTATCTATATATATGTATTATATTTTTTAAAATCACTGAATAAAAAGCTTTAAGCCAGCTTTCTCTGACTTGTGGCCTATAGCCACATTATTGTAGAGCAGTGTTTGGTCTAGTGAGCCAGGTTTCTCAGCAGACAAGCACCAACCATAGATTGTCCTTGATACCAGCTTCATTTTCAAGTACTAATTGAGTCCCAGGTTTAACCAAGGTAAGTCTGCACAGTAATACAATCACTCACCAAGACACTATCTTGCTGCATAAGTGGGTGGCTGTACAAGACAGATCAGGAGTGGGGATTGCCTAAACCATGTTGTTTTAACAAAATCTTATTTTTTGAGTCATCTGAATCAAGTAGATATGGCATTCTCAGGGGATGCTGCAACTCTCACTCGCTGGCTCCGCAAGCAACCTTGATGACCTCCGGTCTACTGACACTTTCAGCATCAAAAGCAGCTCCGCTCCCAGAGGCAAAAATCTATGTAATTCCTGCCTCATTTATAGAAATGAAGGATTTTTCTTGCTTTGTCCCCAGACACTCCTTTATGAAATTATATCTTGGTAGTATTTTCTTCCACAAAAGCAATAGAAAAGTTCCCTGTGAGACATCAGTATAAGTTTCTTTAAAGTCTTCACCTTTGAAAGCAATGTTTAGGCTAGCATTGACTAAAACTACAGAATCTAGTGATGGAGTGTCACAAGTGGTCACTCAGCCATAGCTAAGTAACTTTATTGTTTAAGTATTCCAGTCCCTAACGTTCTGCGATTCTCTGACTGGATCTAGGAAATTCTGGTCTGGCAGGGGAATTGTACTGGATGACCCTTTGGGGTCCCTTCCAATCCCTAACGTTCTGTGAACAGTGGGTATATTACAAGATGGCAGAGCAGACAGAAGACAGTGTTAGACAGGCAAAGAGAAGCTTCAAAAATAGAAGTCAAAAGCTGTGCTAAATATAACCGTTTTTCAAATAGTACAAAAGAGATCAGAGAAGGGGAAGATGAGAGCATTAGGGGCTGGAATGATGAACTGATTCACTTAGGCTAGCAAGATGCCTGACCTGTTACATTATTGCATTCTCATTACATTTGCAAAAGGGAATGATAAGAAGTGGTCTTTAATCCAGCAGCAGATCTGTAGTTACATCACCCCACAAACAGCAAGGTGGGACTTTACCAAAAGAAATAAATTGAAAAAAATGACAATTTAATACGTTCCAGAAACCTAAAATGTACTACCTGCCTCTGATCAGAGACGGCAATAAAGTCTGTGTGCTTCCTGCATTATTATTCCTTATTAAGCTGGTTTTCTGTTAGGCTCTGATGTAAGGAGACACATACATAGTGCTATGTCAGGTCATGTCAAGTCCCATCAAGTCCCGTGATGCAACACGGCCTGATGTAGGCTGACATGGTGCATATTAGTGCCAATGGCCTAAATGCCAAGCCGTTTCCAATAAATACTGTCCATGTGCTGGTGCCGAGCAAGACCCAGATGGGGCTTTATCCTGCAGCTGTGCACAAATACCAGTCACGGAAAGCTGTGGAGTTTGAGAGATGGAAGAAGCCGTCATAAAACACATCCTGCAGAAGCAGATCTCTATTGGCATTCATGTCCAGAGCTGTTAAGCAGAATGCATAGACCCTATGAACAAAGAAACATTAATTTTCATGGATTAATTTATTTCTAAGACTGTTAATCCCCTGTGGCTCTGTACTCTGCAACGTAGCATCAGAAACAACTGATCAGCGGCACTTTACTCAATCGAGTTTCCGTTGTCCCTCACCCTTGTTTCTGTTACTCTTTGCTGTTGCTCCATTAGCAACAAGATTAGTTTGATTTGTTTGGATCCATCCTCATGATAACCTGCAGAGATACAGACTGTCTGTGTATAACCTTTCAACTTCATCCACTCTTGTGCAGCCAACCCAAAATCTTGCCTGAGGAACTGATCCGATTCAGTCTCTTTCTGCATTTAATTTTCTGAGAGGTACCTTCTTGCTGTTACATGACAGCATCAGGTTCAGATGGAAAGAAGATTACCCAGAAGTGAAAAGAATGCCAGGAGAGGATGATAGCTCAACAACAGATCAACCTGAAGAGCATCCAAGTTCACTGGCCCTGTCAGTGCGTGTATAGGCAATTATAGCAACGCTGATGTTCTTTTCATCGTGCAAAAAACTCCAATGCACACAACTAAATCGTGAAGTCTTGGCGGGGACTTTGCCCTTTCCTCATCGGAACGCTTTGATAAAGGACTTGGCTATGTCCCGTCGCCTTCAATCATGTCCTCAGTGTCTTATGGAGATGTACAGCTGTACAGGGACAGGTGAGAGGCACTCCATCATGCCTGTCCTTGGCAAACCCACTGTCTCCTTTGGGAAATAGGGCAGCACATTGGTAACAGCAGAAGGTAATTCTCTTAAGGGCAGTATGAACACCTGTGATTCAGAGAGACTCACCTTACCTGGGCTTTTGCAAGCCTGCAACAAAGCATATACCTTATGCACTTTGCTTGTGCAATATTTATGTAGGAGAACCCTCTGCCTTTCAGGCATTAACATTTACTTAGAAGTGCAGTGAAGAAACAGGGAGATTGAGGTTCAAACTGATCACTTGCATAAATTTGTGGGATTGGAGTACAGGGCACTCAGAGAATCAGAGGCAGGTGGCAGGTACAAGACTTCCTAGGCATAAGACTTTAGTGCTTTCAAAGAATATCAGCACCTTTTCAAAGAGTAAAGGATAACTATGACACACTGCACAGAGCCTTCCTTCTCATCCACATTAAAAGCTGCCCCACATGTCTTTACCATATAGTTATTTTTTTAGAGAACATTCAAATTGGAGAATACTACCTTTGTCTTAACCTTGCCATAGGCAGAGCCACAGAATCACAATGGAACCAATGGAAAGGACCTCAAAAGATCATCTAGTCCAATCCCCCCATCACAGCAGGATCATGTAGATCCAGTTGCACAGGAACATGTCCAGATGGGTTTTAAACGTCTCCAGAGAAGGAGGCCCCACAACCCCCCTGAGCAGCCCTATCCAGTGCTCTGTCACCCTTAGTGGGAAGAAGTTTCTTCTCATGTTGATGTGGAACCACCTCTGTTCCATCTCACACCCATTTCCCCTTGTCCTATCATTAGATGCCACTGAGCAGAGTCTGGCTGCATCTGCCTGACACCCACCCTTCACAAAGTTATAAACATTAATGAGGTCACCCCTCAGTCTCCTTTTTTCCAAGCTCAAGAGACCCAGCTCCCTCAGCCTTGTCAGAGAGATGTTCCACTCCCTTCATCATCTTCAAAGTGCTTTAAATATTTAAACAGTATGGCTAAGGAAAACTTTGCCAAAGGTATGTGTCTGCTGCTTACAGCAAGTTGCTCACTGCTTAAGCAAACACCTTTCACAGCCACTTTTCAAGAACCAGTTGGAAGGGGCCAAAAGGTGAACTTTGGCATCGACAATGATTTATTCACGCAAAACTGTTTAAATGCAAGCAGTATATTCCCATCACCCAGACAGCTGACAAAATGTCAGTCACCTTTATCAATTGTTCCAGTACCTCCTGTCAGTTGCCATCAATCTTTGAGACAAACACTATATATAAACCTCATAGGCAAATGGCTGCCAAATAAACCACGGGTTAAGTGCTTTTCACCTATTACGCAGTTTGGTGCCAATGGGTATTTTGATCAGAAGCCTAAATTCAAAGTGAACACAGATCTTCAAGCAAGGCACGCCTTGATAAATAGACACAGGGTTGGCTTGGGATTCTTTAGTATTCCCAGTAGGAAAGCAGCCCTTGGCCACCTCATTCTCACCATCTGGTGGACTGGACGCAGCCATGTGCTCCTGAAAACTGCCTTGGTGCCCACTCGTCAGAGATAAGCCTTACTTGTTTCTTGGGTGCAATATAAGAGGGGAAGCTGAAAGTGAGTTAGAAACATAGAGAGTGACACAGTCAAATGAGACAGGAGCTCAGCTAGGTTTACGGGACTAGGAAGGTCAGATAAAGGAAGCCATTAGGTTCCAGGCACAACCCAGCTGATGCCCTCACCTCAATTGCAGAGCCCCAAAGCACAGTCCCCAGCTACTTACAGCTGCACCACCTAAGAGTTCCCACCACACTGGGAGGACCTCCTCCAAGCTCTCCCTTATACAATGACTCATAGGTGCAGGGCCAAGGCTGGGGAACACCCTTTAAAAGCCAAAGGGCTGTGTCCCACTTGCCCAGCCAGTTTCATCTTTGCATTTGAAGAACAAGTCAGAAGAGTGTTCTACGTGTGGCAATAGGATGGGAATTAATGTTGGAGGGAAGGAAAAAAACCCCATAAAAGATGCCTTTTTGAAATGTATGTAAGGTGATGTGAGAAAAATATGAGGCCATTGCTCTCTTTCAAGAACACAAGCAAGGAGATGAAGGTGAGTTTATCGTACAATACAATGCGACCTACAGAAACATTTTAAAACTATATGCTCTTATAAATCAGCAGCCATCAGGTACTCCTTTCCTAACTCTTTATTGACAAATCTTTTAAGAGAAAAAAAGATACCAGGTACCTTCCTGCCTTAACTGCCATCTTCTCACTACCACACAGTCAGGACTAAGAGGCACAAAGAATAAATGGTGAGATAGCACCTCCATTCTAAAATAAGGTCAATTTTGTAATAGCTGAGGTACAGAGGTAGACTGCAAAGCCATGTGCAAACAGTGCAGATTGCCACCCTTTTCCTCATTTCAGGTCCCATGCACTCTTTGTTTCCACCTTGCTAGATAATGGGTTGAGTTGCCAATTTTCCTTTAAATCCTCATCTATGTCACTGCAGAGCTCCCAACCTAAATAATAAAAGTATCCTGCAGACCATGACAAGGATCTGATGTTATTGAGGGGATTGATGTAGCAGTGCAGAAAACCTATGATAAAACAGTCTTAATGTACAACTTAATATTATAAGGATTACCAAACCATGCCAGTTTCTGAGGCCTTTCCTCTCCCTTTGTCTTTTCAGGCTGCCACTATAACACTCTGGGAGCTGCTTAAATGTCAATGGTCCCAGATTTCAAAGTGGCACTGCACGACTGTCCATCTGCAGCTGGAGGCTGTAAAAAGGGAAAGGAACAGTATTTTAACGTGGGAAGATTAGCTCTCATATGTTAGGAAGGATGAACAATAGTGCTCAGATCTTAACCCCAGCAGGATTAAGTGCATTATGGTGCTTGTGTGACTCAGAAGTCCACAAAACAATTTGGAAGGTGACTGCATCTACAGGCAGGAAAGGGAGAGTTTGAAGGCTCATTGAATGAAGGCTTTTACTTCTTGTAAAAACAAGTGAAATCAAGACTAAGAGTGAGAGTGACAGAAATCAGGAAGTGGTGTCCCTTTGAACTGGTCTGGTGTCTAGATATGCCTACACTGCATTCTCGTCCTTGGCATCTGATCTCGTGGTACCTACGCAACAGGGATAGAAGGACTGAATCATACAGTGTGGAGCAGACCTGCCTTTTGGTTCAGTCACAGCTAAAGAACAACCATTCCTCCTAGCCCTGTGGCTTGGCTCAAGGATGAGATGAAGAATGTTGCATAATCATAAAGGATGCTGATAACAAAAGAGTGATAAAGCACGACACTAAATACGTGAAGGATGGTTCCATTATATAATGCAATTGTCTTCCAAGCTAGAAGGAGGATCAGCACAGTACTAGGTTTAGTCCAGAGCTGGAGAGATGTGGAAGATAACTCCCACAGAGTCAAAGAGCCTTCCAGAAAAACAGATTATCCAGCAGATGTCTAAGCTCTATGTACTGGAAAGGATGTAGTCCCTAGAGGGATTCTAATTGCTGTTCAGCATTATACTGTCTGGGTTCTTTGGGCATGGTCTAGTCCCTCTGGCAGTTTCCAACTTCCATGAAAACCAGCAGCTATTCCAAAATCTGAAATATTCAAGCATGATTCAGAGAGCTTTTGACAGCAAGTTCACTTCCACCCTGCATTTGATGCAGCTAAAAGGATTAACCCAGGAGGTCTTGGAAAGCACACAGTAACACAGAAACGTTTACCCACGAGTTCTCAACTCACACAAACACACTTCTAGCGCATCTACCTGACTGTCATATGAAGAGGCATCTATTAGGCAGAACTGGAATACTGTTGCCCTTCCTGAAGCTCTGTTTGGCTTGTTTTCACAGCATCATTTTGGCGAGATTCCTTTGGCCCATCTAATCACAGATTTGGAGAGAAGACACTTAGAACATGTGTCTGTTGGGCCAGAAAAAGCCAAATTCCCTTTTCCATGGATAAATTCTCAGAATATTATTATTTCTATCTATTGCTTGTAAAAAGCAGAGTGAGACCCACGGAAACAAACTGCAAAACTATTGCTGATGTCTCCATAGCCAAAGTTCCCCTCTTGGTCTTCCAGATGTTCTGTACTTCAGACTTCCCAAGCTGATTCTCTCAGACCTTTGCAGCATTACCTACCTAACAGAGAGGAACTTGCCATATTGCATTTGACAGAGATTGTCCCCAACGTCCTGGTCATGATTCATCATTTAGTATCCAAGTATCCATTTGCTAATAGTAAATGAAGTTGTCTGACATGGATTGCATATTATACCAGGGGATTTATGTCAGGTCAACGCTTTCCAGTGGAGTTGCTAATTGGAAGTACAGTCACTGCCTGTTTTTTCCTCTAGGCAGACTGGCAGACAATATAAACCTGATTGTCTCACCTATCTACATTGGGTACAACCATTCTTCCTTTTAAAAAGCTTATTGTGCTTGCTGGTTTCTTGTGTTCCCTCCTATGTGCTGCCATCATATGGTCCCAACACAAAACGTTCCTCTGTATGTGGAGCCCAGAGTGATGAAAGCATTTGGCAGCAAGAGTGACTCAGCCTCTCATGAGTCCTACATGAAAGGTAATTGGCCCTGTCTGGAGCTCCAAGACAGAGAGGAAGCCAAACATTATGCACATCTGGCACTTGCGGCTGCCAGAACAGCAGGAGGGAGAAGAGCAGTTTCCAGATGAGCATCTCAAAGCCAATCACAATGATTTTCTTTAAGAACAGACTGCTGGCTTTAGGAAAGGATCACAGTTCAGATACCATCAAACTGTAATCTTGTCTCTTGTCCAAGGACTGACTGTTGTAACACATTGGCATTTTTTATGAACCCATTAATTACCAATGAGATTTGGAAATACCCCAGAAAGAAAAATTGAGCTTCTTATGCCAAATGTTACTCAAATCTCATGTTCAGCCTCCATCAGGACCATAACAATGTACAGTGGATTTATACAGTGAATGCTAGAGAATTAAAAGAGTTTACCCACACATGCTGCCTGGAAGTTATAAAATTCATTTGCTTTTAGCAGAGCTTAAAAGTTTTGAGCTGACAGATATTTTTGTAATTGGAATTTTCATTATTAAAAGGAAAATAGTTAAGAAATAATCTTTATAAATTTTTCTTGGCTATAACACAGTCTCTCTCTCCCCATGCTGGTAATTAAATTCCATAAAATTAAGACTTAATCCATTAGCTAAGCAAATCCTTGTATATTTAACAGACAAGCAATATTCCTCACTTATTAAATGTACAATTAATAATACATACAATTTTAATTCTTATTATGTTTAGTTGATGAGGTCAATGCCAATTGTATTACAGGAGTATTTTTACCCCAATTTTAAGTTCTATCTCATACACTGCTTTTCATTACGGTGTGAAATGAAAAGAAATCATCATTAAGTAATAAAAGAAATTATCAGCAAATCAAGCCGATAGTGTCTCTTAATATTGTTAAATCCACTGGAAGGAAATTAGTCCCATGGCCTTTGCTGTTGTGCCCATTATCAGTGGGTGGGGGAAAAAGGGGTTTGGAAAATTCCATTACAAAAAGCTTCATGTATACTGGTTGGGCCTAATTATAGAATCACAGAACATCAGGGATAGGAAGGGACCTCAAAAGATCACCTAGTCCAATCCCCCTGCCAGAGCAGGACCACCTAGACCAAGTCGCACATGAACATATCCAGGTGGGTTTTAAACACCTCTATACCCAATTAATATGAAAGGCAAAAAAAAGATAACATTAACAGTAGGACAAAATCCATTCTCACCTTCCAGCCAGCATAATTTGTGATCTTAAAGGAAAGGAAGGAATGTGTGTAGGAATGTGTGTACCTGACCCGGAGAAGGTTATAGAATGTGACAGCTTTAATCTGTTATTTTATTTCTTCTAGAAATGTTCCATTTACACTAGTAAATAAAAATATTAATAGTTTTGCTCAGAGACGAGGTTCAGAGGAAAGGCAGCAGGAGAGAGTCTTGGTCCATGCCTGAGACCAAACCAAGGCAATAACAACTTGAAATCAATCCAGCCAGACGCGATACTGCATTCCAAGATCAAGAAACTGTGCATATCGTTCAATATGCATATTAGTTAGTTAAATTTAGCTTGGGAACAAGACCTAGAGCTAGACAGGACTCGTGGAGCCAGGGCTCAGGCAGTTGTCATTGCATTGATTATACTTTGGCAATATGTCCAGCTCTATTAAAAATGAAATTAAAGAAAGCTCAGATTGCCCAGGTGTAATCACTGCAGTGACACCTGTCCAAACGTGCATGTGCCTGAAGGCCCAGTGCCCAAAATGCTCCTGGTGTGTCACTAGGGATAGAGTGTTAATTTTAAGATGCATTATGCTGGCAGGCAGGTAGGGTGTGTGTGACAGACTGTGTGCAGCAAGCAGAGTATATCCGAGCTGAAATTCCAGCCCTTGCCTTTAACCTCTTCTTTGCTCAGATAAATACTGGGAGCTGCACACCATTCACCACCCCTTGAGTGGGGCAGGGGCACAAGCTATCTGAAAGACATCATCGGTCTCTTCTCCCTTTGTTTTCCCCAGGGGCAAGTGATAGGATGAAGGGAAACGGCCTTAAGCTGCACTAGGGGAGGGTCAGGTTGGATATGAGGAAGAATTTCTCTACCAAAAGGGTCGTCAGGCATTGGAACAGCCTGCCCATGGAGGGGATTGTGTCACCATCCCTGCAGGTACACAAAGATCATTAGCTGCTGGAAGGGTTCTCCAGGGGTCATCAAGTCCAACTCACTTGCTTGAGCAGGTGTTTAAGAGAATGGTAGACGTTGCATTGGGGGACAGGGTTTAGCGGTGATGATAGGGCTAGGAAGACAATACTGTGATACTGTGTGATACTGTGACTTTATGATCTTGAAGATCTCTTCTGACCAAAACTGGTCTGTTTCTTCCCAGAATCATCCAAATTACTCAATTCTAAGCAAGGTACAAAGCAAACGTGGCCAGTGTCATACAATTTAAGGGCATAAGAATGGGAGGAGTGAGACAAGGTTAAGATCTACATTTACTCTGAGTAATTTTACACTTTAAAGGGCAAAAGCACCTAAAGCTGGCAATACCTACTCCCCATCGTCCACTGCACGTTTACACAGACATGAACACAGTACTGATGCTGCACTTGCCCATGACTTGTTGTCTGATACTAACAGGATACGCATGAGATACATCACCGTACTAGGAGTATTGTCCTATAGCAATGAGGAATTTCTTTAAAATTTCTTTAAAAGCTGGACACGGCAGTGTTGAAAACCACACACTGCTTCCATAAGGAATGCACCTNTGCCCATGACTTGTTGTCTGATACTAACAGGATACGTATGAGATACATCACCATACTAGGAGTATTGTCCTATAGCAGTGAGGAATTTCTTTAAAAGCTGTTGCTCTTTTCAGTCCCCGGTTCAAAAGAGTGGGAACAGTTAGTGTGAGTCTGTCAGAACCAAAGATGATGGAGTACAACATCTCCCTGATGAGGAAAGGCTGAGGGAGCTGGGGCTCTTTACCCTCTACAAAAGGAGGCTGAGGGGTGACCCCTTTAAGGTTTGTAAATATGTGAAGGGTGGGTGTCAGGAGGATGGAGCCAGGCTCTGCTCAGTGCCACCCAATGATAGGACAAAGGGCAAGAGGTGTGAGCTGGAACACAGGAGCTTCCACACCAATATGAAAAAGAACAACACAAAATGGGAGAGATACAGAGATCAAATTGTAAAGATCATGCTAATTTTTAAAAACAAAGTGTGATGGTAAAATACAGCTAAAACTAGTTCTTCCAAAAATTACCTTCTTCAGGCAAATGTTTTTGCAATTGTCACAGAGTTTTAGGAAGCTGGACACGGCAGTGTTGAAAACCACACAGTGCTTCCATAAGGAATGCACCGCAGTTTTGCACCGAGCGACATCTCACATTATCCTTACTGTCTCCAAATTCTTGGTGTGGACAGATTGAGATAGGCTTTCATGACATGTTACAGTGCAGCATTGCTTTGTGTAAGGTCTTTGATAGTATCTGCACACCTCTCCAGGCTCTAGGTCAGTCTTGGATTCTGAACTGGTTTGTAGAGCACAAAGCACTGCAGATGAGCTATGACTACTGGAAGAAGGAGGGTAATCTCATCTTAAGACTGCTGTTATTGACTACAGATAAAGCAATTGACAGATGGGATACAGCCCAAGCCTTGTGTAAATTTTCCTTACTGGAAGATCTCAAACAGCTGATATTACTTGGAAGAAGTATGACAGAACAAGCAGAAGAGGATTCCAACATAAGAAAGAATAGGAAAGTTTAAACAAGCCTAAATATAGCACCATTTGGAGTGAAATCTACTGACAGAGAGGACCAAGTTAAAGCTTTGCCTTATTCATGTTGTGTGCTTGCAACTTCTTGCAACACTTAGGACAACCCTCTCCAAGTGACTTCCATTTCACCAAAGCCCTACTAGCTGCAGCTTTTATCAATGTGAGAGGACACGTCACATCAGTCTGACAGCCAGGTCACAACCCACAAACAACCCCTGATGATCTCCTTCTTCATGCAGAGCAGCAGAGATCGATGTAGCCAGAGAGAAAAATTTAAACTACTGCTGTGTAAGCTGTATTTGGTCAGACAAAAACTTCTGGTCTTCTTTGTGACTAGTAAAAACCATTAAAACCAGAAGTACTTCTGTGTTGTCCCTTCTCTTCAGCCTGTATCAATGGAAAGACACCTTTGTTTCAGAATCATGAATCTCTATGAATTGTCTAAGTCAGGACTTCCCTCTCCTGGCTTTTAACTTATGAAGTACTGAATGCACAAGCTGTACAAAGTCATCATGGGTTATTATCAAAAGGATTTAAGAACACATATGAATTCATGCTTGCCCAATTCCAGAAGTGTTTATATCATGACAGCTGCTCCCTGAGCTATGCATGAACTCTGATGCAGAGATATAGGAACAATATTTCACCTTCCAAGTTTTAGATCTGAAACTTTTTTAAAACAAGGTTAGGTTTAGAACATGATAATCTTGCTAGAGACTTCATTTAAATATTGTCTAATGCTACCTACAGCATCAGCAGATAGAATAATATTTGTACTTCACCTACCCTACAAACAGGTAATGACCTACTCAACATCAAAGACAAGGCACAATGGATTACACAGCACAAATATGTCTGTTTCTATAGTAGTTGTCTCTAACCTTGTACATTATAAAAGTCACTGAGTAAATTAGCTTGAATAAACAGAACTTGTCTTTTTACAATGCAAATATGCAGTTTCACAGAATCACAGTATCACAGTATTATCAAGGTTGGAAGAGACCTCATAGATCATCAAGTCAAACCTGTCACCACAGAGCTCAAGGCTAGACCATGGCACCAATTAGGGATTGGAAGGGACCTCGAAAGATCATCCAGTCCAATCCCCCTGCCACAGNAAAGACCACCCACCCCACCCCCCCTGCCACAGCAGGATCACCTAGACCAACTTGCACAGGAACACATCCAGGCAGGTCTCAAACATCTCCAGTAAAGGAGACTCCACAACCCCCCTGGGAAGCCTGTTCCAATGCTCTGTTACCCTCACTGAGAAGTTCTCTCTCATATTTATATGGAACCTCCTGTGTTCCAGCTTACACTCATCACCCCTTGTCCTATCACTAGGTGACACTGAACAGAGCCTGGCTCCATCCTCCTGACACCCACCCTTCACATATTTATCAACATTAATGAGGTCACCCCTCAGTCTCTTCTTTTCCAAGCCCAAGATACCCAGCTCCCTCAGCCTTTCCTCATCAGGGAGAGGTTCTACTCCCTTCACCATCTTTGTGGCTCTTCACTGCACTCTCCAGTAGCTCTGCTTCCTTCCTGAACTGAGAGGCCCACAATATAAGACCTAAAATTTACTAGAAACAATGCCTCATCTGTATAACTGAAACAGAGACAGGGAGATAAAAATACTCAAATAAGTGAAAGTCTTTATTCTGCTCTGCATCTTTAACACTGCAATGTGCTTCAGAGCAATTCAGCTCTCAGAACAGTTCACTTACTGTACTGGTATTAAAAGTTAAAATACAGAGGGTGCAGATGACAATGTATGAGAAAACAATCTATAACTCTGGAATCTTTGTCTGACAAAATGAATTTAAATTGTAGAGGGCTGAAAAGTACCATATAAAACACGCCAGAACCTTAATGGGGTTTCTTATTTTTTGCATTTATGTAAGGTCTTCAAAGATTTATTCTCTCAATTACCCATCAAAAGAACTCATAAAGGTGAAGCTGGTAGACCATGAAGGATTAGAGCTGTCTGCTAAGAAAGATGCACACTTGGCAGGCCCTCTGCATTAAACAACCCCATTTGACACCAAACCTTGGCCCCAATTGCATCTGACAAACTGAGTTCTTTTTTGATTAAAAACTATTTTGATTAAAAAAAAAGACATAGAAATAACTGTCATACATACACCTACCACCACCCACAACAGCTCACTTAGCCTTAGCTAAGTCTCAGTCTTCACAGGCTGATTCTTAAATTCTGCCTATAGGAACCCACAAATTCAAGCCAGTGAAAACTCCTGGCCTGCATCAGGAGAAGTGTGGCCAGCAGGTCAAGGGAGGTGATTCTCCCCCTCTACTCCTCTCTAGTGAGACCCCACCTGGAGCACTGCGTCCAGTTCTGGAGCCCTTATTACAAGAAAGATGCGGACGTGCTGGAGTGAGTGCAGAGGAGGGCCACGAGGATGCTCAGAGGGCTGGAGCACCTCTGCTGTGAGGCCAGACTGAGAGAGTTGGGGCTGTTGAGTCTGGAGAAGAGGAGGCTCCAAGTTGACCTTGTTGAGGCCTTCCAGTATCTGAAGGGGGCCTACAAAAAGGCTGGGGAGGGGTTTTTGGGGATGTCAGGTAGCGACAGGACTAGGGGGAATGGAGCAAAGCTGGAGATGGGTAGATTTAGAGTGGATGTGAGGAGGAAGTTCTTCATTGTGAGACTGATGAGAGCCTGGAATAGGTTGCCCAGGGAGGTGGTGGAGGCATCATCCCTAGAGGTGTTTAAGGTCAGGCTGGATGGGGCTCTGGGCAGCCTGATCTAGGGTGGAGTATCCTTGCCCATGGCAGTGGGGTTGGAACTGGAAGGTTCTGTGGTCCCTTGCAACCCTGACCGATTCTGTGATTCTGTAACTTCTTCCCAGTGAGAGTGACAGTGGGTTTGTGAAGTCTCCTTCTCTGGAAATATTTAAAACCCACCTGGACTTGGGTCTAGGTGATCCTGCTCTGGCAGGGGGATTGGACTGGATGATCTTTCAAGGTCCCTTCCAATCCCTAATGTTCTGTGATTCTGTGAATCTAAAGACTGACTAGATTTTTCTTCTCCATTCTTTTTTTTTTTTAGCAAAAGCCCAACAGATTAGTAATGTTATAGTAGCTTGTGCATAAATTTTGAATGAGTCTTGCTTAAAGATACAAATTCAAGTAATACTTAATAGACACATTTAATTTGAGGAAATGTTGTGTTTTTGATTAAGGAGTCCTTACTTTATGTCCTGGGTTTCAACAGAACAATTAAGGGTGTTAGATTCCAGCATAAGCACATCGTATTTTCTTAAGTGGCAATCCTGCTCTGTGGGCTACACAACTTACATACCTAAATTTGATCATTTTTCACTGGATTGGGGTTTACCCAGGGAAGCAGCCCCTATGAGTTGTTTTTCTTTTCCTAATGCAAGTCTTCTACTTTGCATGAGGGGTGAATTCTCGAAAAATACTCAAGTGTCACAGAGCAGTTGAACGTCTGGAAATCACATACTCAGAACAAGCCTGGCTAAAGCTCAGGTTTTGAGCATCTCCAGGGATGGAAACTCAGTCTGTCTAGGCAAGGTGCTCCAGTGTCTCTCAATATATTCTTTGCTTTTCCATTGGTCTTCCAGTCTGTCATTTGACAGGGACTTGGAAACTTGGTTTTCCTCCATTTCCCCATACTTAGTTCTCTTTCCTTATTTATTAAATATGTGAAGGGTGAGTGTCAGGAGGATGGAGCCAGGCCCTGATCAGTGTCATCTAATGATAGGAACAAGGGGCAGTGTGTGTAAGCTGGAGCATAAGAGATCCCACATAAATATATGAAGGAACTTTGCAGTAAGGGTGACAGAGCACTGGAACAGGCTGCCCAGGGAGGTTGTGGAGTCTCCTTCTCTGGAAATGTTTAAAACCTGCCTGGATGTGTTCCTGTGTGACTTGGTCTAGGTGATCCTACTGTGTTAGGAGGATTGGACCAGATGGTCTTTCGAGGTCCCGTCCAATCTAAAAAGTTCTGTGATTCTGTGATAAAGTCATCAGGTCACTCCTATCTACGTACCATGCATATCAGCTTCACCTATCTAAAGTAATCAGATGTTACCTCAATAAGAGCAATATTTGTCACCAAGATAGTAAAAAGGTGCTGGATTATTAGACAAATACCTGAAAAAACACTATTTTATCATAAAGTCTGTTCACACAAATTTTTCTCTTGGTAACTGGTGTCATAATATCCTCCCAGTCTATTGATGGACTTTGTTACGTTGAAAGGATCCACTCCATATTTATGTCTCTTTTCCCCCTCCAGGATCTTTAAAAGAGCTATTTTGTCAAATTGTGCTAGAGAAAAAGAGTTCTTTGACTATTTTATCACATTAAGTAGGATTCTAAAGTAATATAATTAAGATAATGGAGCCTTTTTTCTTTTCCTGGAAAAGAATAGAAAGAAACTAGCCTAATTTTTTTACTATTTGATCTTTCGAGGTCCCTTCCAATCCCTAATGTTCTGTGATCATTTGGAGCATTGTTACCGAGGCAGGCAATATACTGCTGTATTAACAAGGCCACTCAGTCACAAAATCCTATCAGTGGTGAAGATGACAGAACGGAGTTGTGTAGTGACAAATAAAGTAGGTTCACACCTCGTGTATAGGAGGCCTCAGGTTCAAATTGACAGAAACGGAGAAGAAAATCCATCTGAAATTCACATCCCTTCTGCACAACAACTCAGAGACATCCTCAGCTTTCTTGGACAATTAGACAAGGAAAATCCAATGAAGTCAGTAGCTTCCTTTGAGTTATACCCTCGTGTAAAACCCCTACATGTCACTGTAAATGCTACGGAATATTTATTGAGCAAACCAGCCCTTTTTCAGAGTTTATGTGCGATACTAGTATGGTCACAGATTTTACAGCAGAGTGCAACAAGCTAGAAACCCATAATTCATTTAAAGCAGGTGAATATACAAAAGCTTTGCTACTTAATAGAAAGACTAGACTGAAACTTTCTAGGCACAGCCATGAGAAAGTGATAAAGAGGTCTAACCTGTGCTGCCAGCAAACCTCTCCACAGAATCACAGAACCACTCTAGTTGGAAAAGACCCCTGGGATCATTAAGTCCAACCAACTACCCTACTTTACAAGTTCACCCCTAAACCACATTCCTCAACACCTCATCCAAACCATCTTCAAACACATCCAGAGATGGTGACTCAGCCACCTTTCTAGAAAGCCTATTCCAGTGCTTGACCACCCTTTCTGTGAAAAAATTCTTCCTAATATCAAGTCTAAACACACTAAAATTGTTTCTGTGCTTTCTCCTGGTTGCTGCAAGTAGCAATACAAGCAGCATTTGCCAGTGACACTGGGCAGCATCCTCCTGCCTGGGCTCCCCTGGGCGGCTGTATGAGGAACAGGGACCCCACTGCTAAACAATGCCCTAAAGGAGCATTTGGATGGCATGAAACAAATAACAGGGCCACCAACAAGAGTCACTCTGGTAATAATTCAACTGAAAAAAAGCAAACAAGGTTAAACCTTCCTACAGAACTGCTCCCTTTTTCAAAAATCATGAGTTCCACAGCAACTCATGAAATAAAATCTGATCAGAGTCTTGATTAGAGCTGGATGAAAATGGCAAGCTGTCTTTCCTCCATTCCTCATCACATCTCTAGTCCCCCAAGTATTTCAGGGAATTTCAGCAGAGACATACCACTGTGTTTTCAGAAATCCTTTCCTGCTTATAAATAATTATCTGTTTTAGTCTTTGTTGAAAAGCGATAATTTCCTATTAGAAATGTTAACCCTTTAGTTTGTTTAAACAACTACTCTTGAGCAAAGTTGCATCAGAGAATGGCCCAGCTGAGCTCTATCTTCCAAGAGGCATCTATATGAAGGAAGTTGAGCACCTTCCTGTTGAGGAGAGGCTGAGGTAGCTGGGTCTCTTGAGCTTGGAGAAGAGGAGACTGAGGCGTGACCTCATTGATGTCTATAAATATTTGAATGGTCGGTGTCAGGAGGATGGAGCCAGGCTCTTCTCAATGTCATCTAGTGATAGGATGAGAGGCAGTGTGTGTAAGCTGGAATATAGGAGGTTCCACATAAATATGAGAAGGAACTTCTTCACAGGGAAGGTGACAGACCATTGGAACAGGCTGCCCAGGGGGGTTGTGGAGCATCCTTCACTGAAGAAGTTTAAAGCCTGCCTGGATGTGTTCCTGTGTGGCTTGGTCTAGGTGATCCTGCTATGGCAGGGGGATTGGATGAGATGATCTTTCGAGGTCCCTTCCAATCCCTAATGATTCTATGGACACTTGAGTCTTCTCCAGCCACATCAAAGCTGCAGAGACTCACGTGTTCCAAATTCTACTTACAGGAATAGCCAGAATTAGGTGAGAGGAAGAAAGCTGACATTTGAGGAAGAGCTGGGAATAGAATATAGAACCTCTGGCTCCCTGAACCTTCCATTCTCACCAGGTATAACTGAAGAGTCATTACTAAGGCTGACATTTGCACAGGATGGATGTGGCTGCAGATGCCAAAACCAAGCAAGCAACAAAAAAAGTACTTTCCCTCCATTAATACCCTGCTGAAACTTTAAGAGCCATTATCCATCTCACGCACAGACTGCATAGATACGGCTGGCCTTTCACTCAGAAACAGCAAAGCGAAATGCTTCCTTTGAGTGCAGACTTAAGATAGTTTTAAGGCACTCATTTCAAGAAAATTTGCATAGTAACATTAACACCCTTGTAAAGGAATCAGGCTTTATGCATCATCTGTAATGAAAGCAATTCAGCTGTCTTACTGAGCACATGCGCAGCAAGGGGAGGTTGATTAGGGACCTTTCTTAATCCCTAGAAAAACAGGATCATGAGCAGAGTTTGACTTTGCAGGCACTGCCCTTTATGTTCTTATTTAGACTGAAAAATATATTAGAGAGCTTGTTTTAAAGAATATAATGAAGTCCTAATTCTGGTCGCATCAGTGAGTCTTGCCTTTTGCGATTGTTGCAGAGGAGAGGAAAGAAACCACACCTCCCACATAGGTTGATGAGTTTCTAAAAGCTTTTCACCTCAGAAATGTATAGTTACATAATTCCTAGAGACTGCATCAGGATATAGCCAGTCAACTCAAATAGTAGAGCTGAAGAGGCATGCTGGTGAGAATCCCAAAGACAGACTGCAAGTGGAAGTCTTCCTACGGCATTCTCTTGGGTAGAGACCATTCTTTCATTGTTTACAGTCTCTGGTAATTTTTAAGTACCTGTAAGTAGTGATTTTCTCCAGGTTCTAGGAGACACCACAAACACCCAACACAAGCATTACGAGCCTGGCTCCCTGAACCTGAACCAGCAGCGCTTGGAACCAGCAGCACTTGGAGAAGTGCCCAGGACACACAGAGAGGAGGGTTGCTGAAGGCATCTGTCTCTGTCTACATGGATGCAACGTGCCCTAGAGAAAGGCGACTGAGGACTCCGGTGGGAGCCAAAGCAACTCATCACTTTGTGAAAATCAAACTGCCTGATTTGATCTGACTGCTCAGAGCAGAGGTCATGGCTCCCTGCTGCTTCCCTTTTGACTCAGGACACGCCAATGATACACAGAACAGAATAATGTACTGGCAATGGGACTTTGGCTAGTCATTCACGGGGGGATTTTCACCCTACTAAGCAAAATCTCCAAATGGAGCAGGTTTATTTAATCATAGAATCATTAGGGATTGGAAGGCACCTCGAAAGATCATCTAGTCCAATCCCCTTGACACAGCAGGATCACCTAGACCAAGTCGCAGAGGAACACATCCATGTTCGTCTTCCTCTCTACTCTGCATTGGTGACACCACATCTGGAGTATTGTGTCCAGTTCTGGACAAGAAGGACATGGAGCTGCTGGAGGGAGTCCAGCATACAGCAACGAGGATGGTGAAGGAAACAGAACGCGTCCCTTATGAGGAAAGGCTGAGGGAGCTGGGTCCCTTGAGCTTGGAGAAGAGGAGACTGAGGGGTGACCTCGTTAATGTCAATAAATATGTGAAGGGTGGGTGTCAGGAGGATGGCTTCTCAATGTCATCTGGTGATAGGACAAGAGGCAATGGGTGTAAGATGGAACATAGGAGGTTCCATATCAATATGAGAAGGAACTTCTTCCCAGTGAGGGTGACAGAGCACTGGAAGGGGCTTCCCAGGGGGGTGGTGGAGTCTCCTTTACTGGAGGTGTTTAATACCTGCCTGGATGTGTTCCTGTGCAACTTGGTCTAGGTGATCCTGCTATGGTGGGGGGATTGGACTAGGTGATCTTTGGAGGTCTTTTCCAATCCCTGATGTTCTGTGATTCTTTGCTTGCAGAAAAGTAAGGATTTTGTGAAAGACAGATGCAAAAATATTAATTGTTTTCCCCCACTTTACTGACAGCTCTAGGAGCAGCAAATGTTATTGCAAAGGAGGAAAAGAGCCTTCCATCATCAAGTGCAAGATCACATCAGTCCTGAAGTCAGCTCAACCGTTGCTGTTCCTCCCATCTTCCTTCCCCAGTAAAATCATGGGAAGATGGTATAGAGGCATCCTCTGTGATAGAATGATTATAGAAAGTCAGAAGATTACAATCACCAGGCAAATTAAGCGAAACAGTGAAAGCTTCCTATAGAAGCAAGATATTTCAGATCCTGGAGGGGAAGAGAGAGGAGAGTGATAATAGGAGACTAGAAGAGAAATTACATTTTCCCTTTTTTCTTCACAAGAAATGAACTTTCCTTCAAAGTGTCTGATTTCCAGATGAAAGGTTGCATTATTAGATGCTGACTTCGTGCCTCAGAAACAATGGATAAGACAATACCATACACTACTTGCCATCTAGAATGGATTGTTGGTTTTTTTTTTCCCCTGCCAGCCTGCCAAACAAAGGCTGAGTTAAAGCAGACTGTGTGGCTACTTCAGGTCACCATAATTCTCTTTAGTTCCTCTCCTTGTCAAAAGCAGTGATATCAAAGCTGCCCTTTTGTTCCCCTTAATTTGATCAAATGCAGTCCCCACCTTCGAGCTTCCCTACCTCCTCGTGCAAAGATGAAGAATAACTCAGACTTGGACTCAGACAAATCTATTATCATGAGAACTCAGAATGCCAGTGGAGGTCTCTGCACAACTCCAGCCCTACAGACAGCCTACATTTACCTGGGAGAGGAAGTGTGACTTGAATGACAATCAGGCTCTGAAGACTAATTGATGACATCTAATTTTTTCACACAATATAATAATTGGGAACCTTCTGAATCCTTGCCAGCTCCTGCACACATCTGTAAGTTATTGATGGCTGTTATCGAGGGCCATAGGTTTTGCATTCAGTGTCTCCTGGGCACACATCCAGAAAAACCTCAGACTGGAAATAAGCTGAGTAGCTCAGTTTTAGCTCTTAGTTTTGAAGGGCTCCATGAAATAAGAGGTGTCCTGCCTGCATACCCTAAGGACCAGAAACTGCCAGGCTTGCTGTGTGTCTGCTGTCTGGGGCTTTACAAAAGAAAAATAGACCTAATAGTTGTCTTCACATAGGCAGCTGCAGGGAAAACATTGCCTCCACCCCAGGCTGTGAAAAAGAGCTAAAGTGTGTCCCACAGGTACTTCAACTCCATGGTCCCAGGGGGATTTAAAGCTGCCTGTCCCACAGGGGTGCATTTGTCTTTCTCAGTGAGGTGAAAGCAACCCTTTTCCCTCCTCACAGTCACTACTAACTGATGTAAAGGTAGAACACACTCCATGATTTAGGATACTCTCCTGGTAGGGAACCAGAGCTAAGCAATGGTCACTCTTAGAAACACACACGTAAAGGAGAGGCTGGTGGGCTGATTTTTTTGTTGGGATTTTCTTGTTTTACCCTTTTACACCTTATAACATCTAAATATAAATCTCCCACTTAGAGCTATGATACGTTATTTCTTAGCACACTCTTTCTTTACAGAGAGCATGGAAAACCATGATGCCATAATTCTATTGCCTATGAATTTGTTGGAGAACACCTGTCCAACGTTCTCTGCTCATCAGGAATTTCTGATGCAATGGCAAAGAGCAAGCAGTTGCAGAATCAAATTTCCCCACAGGACTTACAAACAGTTTGTAACAAGGTTACAAGAGAAAGTTTTCAGTTCAAAAACCCAGAAAAGAAAGTTTACTCTGGTCCATTGTCTCGTTCAAGATACATATGGTGCCCACCAGTTCTGACCATGCTTTTCTCATGTTTATCACAGTATATTGTGATATTTTCCTTTAGAAATTGTTTGATACCACAAGATCTAAAGTGAACGGAACGGCCCAATTTAAATGACCAATTGCAGCGGTGCAGGCAGGTCTCCCTGTGCGGCTTCATAACTATAGCCACTAGTTGCTCCATCCAAGGGACTGCTCCATGTTGTAACCTGGAGAAACTGATAGCACAGACTGACTTTGGGATATTTCTCACGGTTCATTTACAATCTCAGAAGGAAAAGGGGAGTGAAGGTAGTATGTAAAACCAGATTTCCTCTCAGGAGCATCAGCATTACCAACAAGACGACTGCTATGGCTACTAAAGCTTTAATACTCAAAATAGTGCTAAGAGTCTGCAAGGAAACCTTTCTTAAAGTGAAGAAAGATAAAATAAAGTGGTGATTGGAATTTAGTTAGTACAGAAATATCTAAGCATAAACCTAAGCATGACCTAAGCATGGGTTGGAGTCAAACTGTCAGGCGATCCTGGCTTCAGCCTCAAAATTAAGGTGGGTTTTTTTGTCATTAAAAAGTTAAAAGGCAGACCAAATTTTCAGCAGCAGGAATACCATGCGAGCTGCATGATTTCACAGGAATGACCAGCTGTGAAATACTTGAAAGCACCAGCTGCCTCATTTTTCACTGTTAACCTGCCTGAAAGGACTGGCTGATCGCTCCTCTCATTCCTGAGGACTCTAAAGCCTTGGATCATGCAAAGTTGCTTTCTAACCCCAAACAGTAAACAGATAAAATATATTGAAGAAAAAGTTTTCCCAGTGACTCGTAAAATGTGAGTAAGTGATTCTGGCTGCTCATTTATAGCATTTATCTACATTTTCTGGCATTACTAAAAGATTAAAGTGACTCCTGTCTTCAATTATATTCCAATCCAGAAACAGTTAGGAAAAATAGCAAGACTCAGGTCTTCAAGTATATAAACACAACAATTGCTCATGCAAATATTTCTTATTCTAAATGTGTTAGGTGATTAATTTATTGCAAGCTGAACTGTTTAAAATTATTCATTTGTTTTCAAAACAAGAGCTTCTAGCCTAGGGAGTTACATAAAGCTGGTGTGTTCTTTATAGTTTTAATATACCTTTACTACTATTATGTGAAGGGTGGGTGACAGGAGGATGGAGCCAGGCTCTTTTCAATGTCACCTAGTGATAGGATGAGGGGCAGTGGGTGTAAGCTGGAACATAGGGGGTTCCATATAAATATCAGAAAGAAATTCTTCCCAGTGAGGGTGACGGAGCCCTGGAACAGGCTGCTCAGGGGGGTTGTGGAGTCTCCTTCTCTGGAGACGTTTCAAACCCACCTGGATGTGTTCCTGTGCAACTTGGTCTAGGTGAACCTGCTGTTGCAGGGGGATTTGGACTAGATGATTTTCAAGGTTCTTTCCAATCCCTAATGTTCTGTGATACTAATTTAATACACCTTAACTACTACAAATTGTACTTTAACAACTAATAATTGTTGAAACACTTCATTCTCAGTGTTTAATGTTCCTGTAGACAGAAGACTACGCTTCATCTGAACATGTGCAACATGAGGCAAGTGCCAAGAAAAAACAAGAACAGGAAAAGCTACTAATTGTTTAAGAAAAACATAAAAACAAGCCAGGCACCCCAGCCTCAACCTGAAACTAGTCATAAATGTTTAAACAGGTATTAATTAAAAGTCAATTAAAATATTAAAACCCGTATTTCCAACCTACTACCAACACCCCCAAGGTCAGCGACAGTGCTCCCTTGACTTCATTAGGGCCAGCATCTCCTTTCCTATGACTTTCAGTGAGGAGAGGTCAGAGCACAGTACAGATAAGCAGATTGTTCAAATGAGCTGTTCCTAGCGTCCACCTGCTCGTGAGACCCAAACATGCTTCAACACAACTACATGGCAATTAATTGCAGAAATTTCCCACAAAATACTGACAAATATTTCCAGATGCATCCCTTTAAGAGACGAATTTAGGAGCTGGCACGAGCTCACCTCTCTCAACATGCCGCTCCTGCTTTGATTTATTTTTAATCTTGCACTTCTCCTCCAGTACCTTTCATCCCTCTTTCCACACTCCTCCCTTCCAGGGAAAATGCACGGTGACAGTACAAACTTTGTGGCATCAGAAAGAATGAAAGGTTTATTTCAAAGTTGATCCGTGCTTTATTGTGTGTGTAGTTTTGTTAAGTACATACCATATTTCTGAAACCCAGCTAGGAAAACCTAGAAAAGTCTTCCAATTATAATCCCTGATATTTCCCCTGAAGCTAAACCAAAGCCCCTTTGAACTAGAAAAGTGTCTTTCAAAAATGAGAAGGGCAAGACCTGAACTTTTCTACCTGCAGTCTTCTAGTCCAAGATTAGAGTTGGCTGGGCCTTTTTTTTCCCCCACCTTCTCCTCGAGGAAAAATACACTGATTTTTAAATACAACTATTTTTAGCTAATCCTGCTTTCCTTTTCATCCTCTGTAGCCAATGCCTGCACCAGCGATTCGAACATTATTTAAGCTATGTGTCTACATCAAAAGTGACAATTTCCCCAGTGTACATTTGCTGGCTGCACAGAGGGAGTAAATAAGAATTTGCAGTGCTTCTTGTCAAAAATCCCATCATCGCGGGCATGCTCATTGATTGATTTTCTCAGGTATGTAAGGTATGGATTAGCCTTTGCCCATGGTAAAAACTGTTTCCATTAGGAAGTCAATGCCTCATAAGATACAGATGGGTTTAACGTGCGTGTATTCATCTGGAGCTCTCTCAAATGGCTGTACGGTGGGGTTGCAGGGTGATTTCAGAGAGAAGAGCATTGATCATTCTTGCTTACATGGTAGGTAATGGGCTTCTCCCTGATACCTTAGGTGCTGCTCGTAACAAGACCATAAAGATTGAGACTGTATATGTTGGTTAGCATAACTACCTTAATGCAGGTGGTTTGAAAAACTTATAGGTAGCATAAACGTGACTCTTCTAGCATGACGTGTCACAACAAGGTGCAGCAAGGGTTTAATGCATAGAAAAAGAATCATTCCAGTTTTTTTAATACACTCTCATACCCATATGAAGAAAGAGCAGTTCAGCTTCCTACATCTTTTAAAAGTAGCACGCTTCTACACAAAACCTATTGCCTTTCTGCTTGATCTATGATTTTAAACATAATATTATGCCCAGAATCTGAACTAAAAAGGTAATAAAGATACTGTCTTCTGGGACCAGGATGGCAATGAAAATTCCATTTTCATAACTCACCAGCCCCAAGTACAGCTTATAAAATTTATTCCCATGGAGTGTTTAACAACTAAACCGAGGGAAACATGCTCAAGTGAAATAATGCTCAGTAGTTCAAGTCGAGGTCTGTGCGAGGACAAGTAATCATGCATTTCTCTTAATTGCTTCTCATTTACTCTTAACACCTCTCCAGCAAATTAGACAAGAACCTTCAATGTGTTACTGTAGTTGTGACAAAGATCATATATTACCCATTTTATATGCTCCAGCAAAGGTCCAGAAGCTACACAGAAGATAAACCAAAGTGAAGGGAAACGCTTATGAAAGGAAGTCTCATGGTGCATTAACAGAGTTAAGAGTAGAAATACCTACTACAGAAACACCCAAAGGCTTTAACCATAATAAGTTCCTTGCTATATCCAGGAGAGGCTGAATGATTTGTTGATTAAAGTACAGGTATAGAGCTTTACGACTGAATGCCCCAGATGTTCCAGAACTAGGAGGTAACCAGCAGAGTCCTCAGCCAATTGTTCAAGTGTTCTTAGTTAACCCGTAGTTTTAACTTTAAGGACCTCTTGCTGGTGGAATGACTTTCCAGTGCACAAGGAGTGCTGATACATGGTAGATGGTGGACGCAAACTCTTTAGGCACTAAAGCTCTGAGTACCACAGTTTAGATCCCTGTTTTGGGACTAATGCTTCTTTGCCATGTGTCTCAAAGGTGAAGACACATACAGTTAAGACTGAAAGGTAGTTAGGTACTGTGGGTTCCAAAAGCCACTGAGGTAGTGCAGCTGGTTTGTGCCAGATGCGTCTGGAAAAGCAAGAAGTTTGAAATGTGAAAACTAAAGGGACGAGTAAGACAAGACTATTCACTGGCTCAAAAGACACTCTTCAGTCAGAAGAATCCTTTTGTTTCTCCCTCAGCAAGAGAGGGCTGGGAGCTGGGTATAAAGTTCTTCATACGTTCTCACCAGGAGCACAAGGATGTTGGTTTATGCCAGGCTCTCCTCACCATCACTGAAGGCAAGAGCCGTTGGAGCATAGGCTAGCACTGCCTTTGCAATTGTCCCCTTGGGAGATTTGAGGATAACTCCTTTTGGTCTAATTAGCATAGAAAGAGCTACTAATATGTTCTCTTTAGCATAAGGGATGAAATCTAACGAAACCGCAGTAGTCAAGGGCTCTGTTCTAGACAGAGCAAGCACCTAGTCACGGAATAGCTCAAGCACTTCATGGAAAACAGCAAAGGGTGACAAGAGTCTGATTCAGGACACTTCTCATGCTTGCATTAGAGAAAAAAAAAGTGGCATTGAGTTACTAGTTTGGCACTGACGAGATAGACAACATCCTTCACTTAGCAGGGAGCATCTCAGCGAGAGGTAAGCCTGGTGGCAGCTCCTGTCTATTGTAAGGTAGGACATCCAAAAGAAAGCACATTTTATTCGAAAGAGTATGCATTTCAGCAAGTGTAAATTAAAATGCAGGCAACAGTTTTGTACAGATAAAAACCACTGTGACAGGGAAAAACCTGGCTAGCATTCAGAAGCACAGCTCTTTCAGCTGCTGTTCATTGATTCATTAAATGTATAGAATTGCTATTAAGAGGGCAAAAGCTCCTTTCCAGATGGATAGACCCTCTCAACACAACTTCAGAAAGCATCTCGAAAGCAACTATACAAATTCAGGCTATCCCATCACAAGTAAATTCAATCACATCATCTCCATACTCTTTCATTTGGCACTTAACTACTGTCTCACTAATTGCAGGGTCTGTAGGTGACTGAAAAGACTGAATTCTGTGATGTGGTTTGACTTGATATTGTGCCTTGACTTGGAGACTGTTTTATTCAGACTGAGAAGAGAGGTGGCACTTTCAGACTGGGAAGCAAGGACTTTTGAAATAAGTCAGTGCTTGGCACATCTTTCTTCACCCTTTTTTGATGGAGGCTCCAATTCAGAGAACCTTGCTGATCACAGCTAAGACAAATATTGTGAGAAAACCAGGAGAATGTTAGTACTGACATGAGAAAAAGCATATTATCCATGTGTTAACATATGCATATCTCCTGAAACAGCCTGAGCCTCAAAGATGATAAAGGGAATAGAACACCTCCCTTATGAGTAAAGGCTGAGGGAGCTGGGCCTCTTGAGCTTGGAAAAAAGGAGGCTGAGAGGTGACCTCATTAGTGTTTATACATATGTGAAGGGTGGGTGTTAGGAGGATGGAACCAGGCTCTGCTCAGTGGCATCTAGTGATAGGACAAAGGGCAATGGGCATAATCTGGAACATAGGAGGTTCCACATCAATACGAGAAGGAACTTCCCAGTGAAAGTGACAGAGCACTGGAAGCACTGGAAGGGGTTAACCAGGGAGGCTGTGGAGTCTCCTTCCCTGGAGATGTTTAAAACCTGCTTGGATATGTTCCTGTGCAACTTGATCTAGGTGATCCTGCTGTGGCAGAGGGATTGGATTAGATGATCTTTGGAGAACCCTTCCAATCCGTAATGTTCTGTGATTCTGTAAAGTTGCTTTGAGTTCATGACTTTTTACCAACCCAGGCAAAGCTTCGACTGAGTGTTAGCCTAAATGTTGACTTGAAAGAGCAAGTGTGAATGTTGTACATCTGCCCAGCAATGCATCTCAACATGAAATCCATAAGGCCACTGATTGTAACTTATTCACAAATTATTTGCTTGTGCCATGGTTTTTGCTGTGAAATACTGCAATGCTTGAACTGACAATGTTGAATCTCATTACTATTGTTCAGTATTACTCTCCAGCTGGGAGACTTGGTAAGACAACACATTGACTTCACATCTAGGAGAGGGCATGAGCTTGTCAACTTGACACTTGTTGTGTGATCTCTTTCAAATTGGCCGTTAGAAATCAGTACAATATGACTGGAAACACAGTCATAAATAGGATAAATTCAGTCATCACAAAAAAAGTCAAAGGATACAAATCATGTCCTCTCACCCAAATTAATATTGTCACATTTACTTTCTAGTACTTAGAGGATGTTGGTGAAAAGTCTTTGCCATCCGTTTTGGTTCATGCATGCATCATTAGAAAGGTCCTTCAGTATCACAGAGTCACAGAACATTAGGAATTGGAAGAGACCTTGAAAGTTCATCTAACCCCCCCGCCTAGGATCACCGAGATCAAGTCACACAGGAACATATCTAAGCAGGTTTTAAAGGTTTCCAGAGAAGGAGACTCCACAACCCACCTGAGCAGTCCATTCCAATGCTCCATCACCCTCACTGTGAAGTTCCTTCTTGTATTGATGTGGAACCCCCTATGTTCCAGCTCACACCCATCACCCCTTGTCCTATAATTGCATGCCACTGAGCAGAGCCTGAATCCTGTTCTGGAAAGAACTTTTCTTTCTAGATTACCAGCTACTTTTGAAGTTACAAATATGTGTCACACTACTGTCCAACCCTTAGGAAATGCCTTCACCTTAAAAAATTAATGGGAGGTTCATGCCTGTTCATTGCAATAGCAGAATATAATTTTGAAACTGGAGACACTTAAAATCATAAGGAATTATCAGAAGCATTCATAAATACTCAGTCTTGTTATAGAGATGAAGAGAAATTGAGTGCTTCACTTTAGAATACCCTGTGTGGGTATCTAAACAATTAAAGATCAGCCCAGAAGAACAAAAAGAATAGTCACTTAAAAAAATGGTGTCCACTGATTTTCTCATGATCCTTTATATTGAATGTTTATATTGAACTAGTATACTAAACCTATTAATAAACTGCATTTAAGCTTAGGTAGAGAAGAGGAAATTTTATATCACTTCAATAATCCACATGTTGGAAAGTAGGAAGGTCTAGGCATCAAGGGAACGTGCCCTATAGGCAAAAAACCTACCTGCCAGAAATTCCCTGCACCATCACCTACTGGTAACACCAGGGAGATGTTAATTACAGTACTTTACATGACCAGAGTATCTCATAAGGAGATAAACACCTTTTGGCATTTAGCGTTGTTCACATCTTCTATGATTTTATAGTTTCCTACCCACACCAGCAATGTGAAGCAAACTGTTGTTTGCATAACAGGTATGAGTTCTGACACGAGATGCAAACACACAACAGCATATGGACTGACTGCAATTATAAAACTGCACGAGGACCACTTCTGAGCACAATGCTGCAGCAAAAACCTGCAGGACCAAAACCAAAGCGTCATCTTCATGCATAATACAAACTTTGACAGCATCTCCGGCCACCTGAGACAGTCCCCAAGGGTCTTGGGTGAAAACCACAAACCTGACATCAAATATCCAGCCATCCTTTCATCTAATTGCTTCCTCTCATGTTATTAGCTCTCTGCTAGCTGAGTTGAATGAGCCATTCTGCTGCATGAGAAAGATCTGTAGCCATGGAAATATTTTTTTTCTCTGAAAGCATACTTGCTCACTTCGTGAAAAATGTATAATCCTCCCTGGGAAAGCAGTGGAGATATTGGTTGTTTGAAGTATGCAGATTGGGCCCAGGGTATGGCTTTCACACTGCAGCCCACAGCATGGGAGAAAAATAAAAACCAGAACAACTCCTGTCTGAAAGTGACCCTGCAAGCTCGGTTTGCCTGGGGCAAGGGGGACGCACCTGGCTTTCCTTTCTCCGCGCTTGGCAAGCCCTCTGAGCCAATGTAAAGGATGTGGTGCAATTCCAGTGCTGTTTTGCTACCTCTTCCTTGTTGGAAGAGCTGACACCAGGAGGCAGGTGAAGAGGAATCCATTGTTCTACTCATCCAAAATTCAAGGAGTTGAGAATTTGGGTACAAACCACAAACTATTAGTTTTTGATATTAGCTGCTTTCTCCTCCATTTTACTAGCAAAAGAAAGACCTGATAATGCTATCCTTCATTTCAACTACTTTCAAACAGCAGCAAAGCCCACACTACATTTGATAATAACGTTTGTGTTGGTTGATTGACTCTGGCAGGAGATCCCACAATATGAGTTATGTGGCAATAAAGCTGCAAGCCCCCAGAAGACCTAGTTCTGCTCTAGAAATTAGCAGGCATGAGCCTTTTGCAGCACCCTGGGCAAAATAAGCAGTAACATTTCCTCAGAGCTGAGCAAAAACATCTACGTGCATCCTACAGAAGATTACGTCTTTTTCTTTCCTTACACAAATCACATTCAGCTGCACTTGGCTGTTGATACTGGAAACATTTACTGCAAGAGAAGTGATGACTTTGTAGATCCCAGCTGATCACACAGACTCCTGACACCCAGAAACATTTGCATTTTGTTTCCATCACTTCAGGTTCCCCACAGATGCAGTGATGCGTTTATGGAAAGAGATACCTATGACTTATCAAAATTAACTTTTCGTGGCAGGCAACACAGATAAAACTAATTCTTGGTTATCGTGACTGGATTGCGGCGAAGTCCAACAGCAGATTGAGCTCAGAGAAATTCAGATATCCATTGAAAACACATAGTATTTCACCTTTAAAGAGCAGTTGTAAAATTCTGGGCTTATTGCAGGCTCCAAGAATGTGACAATTTATTATTTAAGCAAGTGCTATGGTAGATCAGGAGTCAAACTCTGGTTATCACAAAACCTGCAGCTTCAAGGGTGATATCAGGAAAAACTAGCAGGTGATAGCAGGAAAAACATGTGTGAAATAAAAGAGGGATGAGTATTTACCTGCTTCTGCTCAAATAGGTATTTGAGAATGTGAAGACCTTCCTTCCAGTTTACCTCTCTCTCAAACAGATGCTCACAGTATCGCTGGCCACCCCTAACTTGCAGGGAGATCTTTTGGACCTGTAGCATGTTGCACAATTCCCTCTCTGCACTTGTAAGTCACTGTGTGGAATAAATATTCCACATCTAGGTTTTGCTCCAGCAGGAAGTCTCACAGTTTGTATAAATATATACACACATATATATATTACATACACACACATTGTGACTTCCACCAGGTCCTTAAATTCCCCTGAATCCAAGTCCTTCATGATGGAAAACATGTGAAATGCTACTTTCATTTAGGCTGGAGTGGGAGGAGAAAGATCTGCATCAGCCACTGCTAATCAAGCTGGGCTGCTCCAAGTGAAACACAAAGAGGCCAGAAGACCTCAGGCTACTGCTGGGCAAGGACTAATCCTTCCTTCTGACAGGCAGGAAGCAGCCAGATAACACAGAACATGGGTTGAGGTGTCAACAGCATATTTGTTGGGACTGTTTTAGTTGGATTTGTAGGCAATTAGAAGTTAAGCTCGCAGAGCTTCTGAACAAGCTGTTGCTAGTGAAGCTGAGGTGGCTCATCCCCAGTATAAACAGTTATTCAATTGTACATAACTATAGAGCCAAAAAAGTGGGCATAGGTAGGATCATGTCCATTACCAACATGGAAAATAATCTGTCAAAAGAGCTGAGAATCCATTCAAGATGCATTTTCTTTTAGCATAACTTACACTCAGTATTTCTCAGCCTTTATCCTGCTGATGAGGATGGCATCACATGGACCACCAAAGCACTTCTTTTCCCCTAAAATGCCCGAGAGGCTGCAGTAATAGTAAATGTAGATAGGACCAGCTAAGTCCTTGATTGTAGCAGCAAATACTCCTTTGCCACATGCAGAGACTGTGAGAACACTAAGTGCTGGCCATTTGGATGCAGCACTGAATGGACTGCTTTGCATTCTATAACCTAGCAAGGGCAAGCATAGAGTGTTGCTCTTGAGGAAAACAACCCCGACTGACCTGTTCAAGAGCAGCTTTGGGGAAAAGGGCCTTGGGGTTACTGGTGAACCACAGGCTGACCACGAGCCAGCAATATGCTCTTGTAACGTTCCTGGCCAGTAGTGTCCTGGCGCGCATGAAGAAGATTGTGACCAGCAGGTCAAGGGAAGTTCTCTACTGTGCCCTGGTTAGCCCACATCTGGAATGCTTGGACATGTTCCTGTGCAATTTGATCTAGGTGATATTGCTGCAGTGGGGTGATTGGACTAGATGATCTTTTGAGGTCCCTTCCAATCCATAATGTTCTGTGACACTGCACATATTCTGTGATTCTGCACCTAGCTATGGGCTCCCCAGTTTAAGAGGTATAGGTAGCTACTGGAAAGAGTTCAGTGGGGAGACACTATTATCAGGGAAGGGGACCACCTTCCTTATAATGAGAGGCTGAGAGAGCTGGATCTGCTTAATCTAGAGATAAAGAGATTGAGGAGAGATCTCAAAAGTTTAGTTTCTTAGTTTAACATTTTAGAGCTTCTTAATTATTTCTTAGTCTAGAAATAACTAAGGGACAAGTGTCAGGATGATGGAACCAGTCTCTTCTCCACAGTGTCCAACAATAGGACTAGAGAAAACAGGCAGAACTCGGAATGTAGATGGTTCTCTCTAAACAAGGAAAAACTGATGTACAGTGAGAATAACAGACACTGGAACAAACTGCCCAAAGAGGTTGTGAACTCTCCATCTCTGGAGATATTTAATACCTGCTTGGACATGTT
>VXBP01000289.1:21124-35088 GCA_013400115.1 Rhinopomastus cyanomelas | reverse complement strand
TCCAATCCGTAATAATTCTATGATTCTATGATTCTTAGAAAAAGATGTTAATAACAACATGATTCTTGTTTGACAATCTGATTCTCTTCTCTTTGTGATCAGAAACCACAAGTAGGAACATGTGCTTTAGATGCTGATGTTTACTTAATTGTGCTAATGTTAAGAAACATTAGTGGGCATCAAGAGGGTGGAGCCAGGCTCTGCTCAGTGGCATCCAGTGATAGGACAAGGGGCAATAGGTATCAGCTGGAACAGAGGAGGTTCCACATCAACATGAGAAGAAACTTCCTCCTATTGAGGGTGATGGAGCACAGCAACGGGCTGCCCAGGGCGGGGTTGTGGATGCTTCTTGTCTGGAGACAAGATCTTCCTCGGCATATACCTGTGTGACTGGATCTAGGCGATCCTGCTGTGGTGGGAGGATTGGACTGGCTGGTCTTTCGAGGTCTCTTCCCATCCCTAAAGTTCTGTGATTCTGTCATTAATTTCCTCTAGTGTTAAAGGTTTTTGAAGGGTGCTGAAAGAGCAGATGGTCACTTTTAGAAAATTGAAAAGGTTTTTGGTTTGCTGTTTAAAATATTTTTGAGAGAAACAAGCTGTGTTTCCTAAGGGCAGGTTCTTCTTTCAGTTAATCTTTTCTGTAAATTTGATGGGTACAATTGTAACAGAGAAGTAACACTATAGGAATTCTCAGGTGATACCAGGGACAGTAACAAACTCTTTCTGGACTACAAAGTATTTGTAAAACTGAATTGTTTGGAATATCTGGGTGTAGAAAAGACAATGTGATTGTAATTTGCATAAAATTTAAATTACATGAGATTTAAAACACTTCCTTACTCCTCTTGATCTAATTCCTTTCAACAAAAGTATACATATCTTCACAGATAAAATAAGATGTTATGGATCAGTCCGTCCTATTCAAAGGTCATGTAGATGTGGAGCTCAAGAACACAGTTTAGCAAGTGAGTTTGGTAGAGTCAGGTTAATGGTTGGACTCAAAGATCTTAAAGATCTTTTACAAACCAAACAATTCTGTGATGGTCTCTCAGTTTCCCACTGGACATCTGTGATAGTTTGAAATGCTAATGGGTTTTCTTGAAAACTGCAAGCTAGAACTGCAAGCTTAATTTACGTGTTTTCTACAAATGAAGGGTTTTGGACTGGCAAATGGGGTTTAAAGCTTCAGTTTGGGGTTTCCACCACCTCCACACCTTCTCTTTGGACTCCATCACCTTCTCTGTTTATCTGTGTTTAAGAGAAGATGCACATGTTGCTGAGTGCTGAACACAGCAGCCACCTTGCCCTGGAAACATGGTGAAGAGAGAGAGAGACTTCATATGGATTCCATGGTTTGCTAAAATAGGGAGAGTTCTACTGAAGCTGAGGGATGTGAGCATGAATTGTATTGATACCAAGGTTCCACAGAAGCAGAAATGTCTGATAATCTCTTTTCCCTTTTTAGGGTTGGTTAAGTTTTGGCTCAGCATCACAGGATCACAAACCATTAGGGAATGAAGGAACCTTGAAAAATCATCCAGGCCAATCCCTCTGTCACAGCAGGACCCCCTAGATCAAGTCACACAGGAACATGTCCAGGCAGGTTTTAAACATCTCCAGAGAAGGAGATTCCACAACCCCCCTGGGCAGCCCCTTCCAGGGCTCTGTCATCCTCACTGGGAAGAATCTCCTTCTCATATTGATGTGGAACCTCCTGTGATCCAGCTGACACACATTGCCCCTTGTCCTATCACTAGATGCCCCTGAGCAGAGCCTGGCTCCATCCTCCTGACACCTGCCCTTTCCATATTTATAAACATTATTATGGTCACCCCTCAGTCTCCTCTTCCCAAAGCTACAGAGACCCAGCTCCCTCAGTCTTTCCTCATCAGTGAGATGTTCTACTCCCTTTGTGATGTCTGTGGCTCTGCACTGGACTCTCTCCAGCAGTTCTGTGTCCTCTGGAACTGAGGGGCACAGAACTGCACACAATATTCCATGTAAGAATTTTGTGATTAATCTCCATATGTCTCTGTGTGTGTGTGTCTTTTTATCTGGGGTGAATTAAACATCTTGTTGGTTTGGTATTTTTTCCCCAAATTGAGTTAGTTTTGGTTTTTGTCTGCAGTTTCTAAGTAGTTCTCTTCAAACCACAACCACATTGGTTTTTTTCAGCCCATTAGCACCTTAACTAAATTAATTGGTTAACATTGACATAATGGTTTTTAAACCATGACAGCATCAACCTCTGAGATAAACGGCTGCTTTCATCCATTTCGTAACATCATGAAATGCATTACCTGGATTTCAAAACGTCTGTTAATGTGTCTTTCAAATTTGTGTCTTTAAACCTTGTAAAACTTACAAGTTTTGCGTGCAAAGTGCACGTATTAACTTTGACATCATTCTTGTTACGGTCTGGTCTGTACTTCTCCAGACTACTGTAGGTTGTGCTTTGAGGACTGCTTTGGGTAAATTTAGTGGAAGTCTTCTAATTACAGAATCACAGAATCATTAGGGATTGGAAGGGACCTCAAAAAATCATGTAATCCAATCCCCCCACCACAGCAGGATCACCTAGACCAAGTCACACAGGAACACATCCAGGCAGGTTTTAAATGTCTTCAGTGAAGGAGATTCCACAACCTGTCTGGGCAGCCTGTTCCGGTGAAGAAGTGTGCTGTGAAGAAGTTCCTTCTCAGATTGATGTGGAACCTCCTATGTTCCACTTATGCTCTGAGCCCTGAGACTTGACAACATTAAGAGAAGCAGTGATCTTAGGAGATCACCTCTGAATCAGAAAGTGAGGCTTTCTGGGTGCCAAAGCTGAGTATATTCTAACCCTACATTTTAATCCCAAGATAAACAAAACATAGCTGGGGGGAGGGAATTGGACTTGATGACCTTTTGAGGTCCCTTCCTATCCCTAATGTTCTGTGGTTCTGTGATAATCTCAGAATTGCTGAGATTTCCTAAAAGACGAATAGTCTAAAACATAAAAAATTAATTCAAATAATGGAAAGAAAAAGAATTTTTAACTTAACTTTGATATTTCATCTTGACATGCCTACCACTTAATAATTTATTTGATGAATAATTCAATGCAAAACAGAAAACCTACAGCAGCAGCATTGTTGTGTGTTGCCGTGACTCAGGATGAGAAAGTGAATGTCTGTAGAATTTAATTTTATGCTAAATATTGGAAAACCTGGGGATCCTCAAAATTCAGATCTAAGAATGTAAGGGAAGGAAGGCAACCACAAGCCTCAGTACACCCCTTTGGCATCTGGCATCCAACCTCATCTCTGCTGGACACAGCAAGAAAACAACTGTAGATGTTGTTCCCTTCTGTTTTGATGTTATTCTTTCTGAATAAAGTAACAGCAAATTGATCTTGAATTATATTTAATTAACTACGTGTTTCCTATTTGGCAGAATTTGATGGATACTGGTACAACTTGGGAGGACCAACTGAACAGCTATTGCCTTTAACTACGAAACACACACTTGCAGAGGAAGACCATTGGACCCATGCTCATGAATGAAAAAAAAGTTTAGTACAGGAAATAACCTTGGTTACAGCTATCCTCAAACAAATGAGAGATTATTGGTTTTTTCAAGTGTTTAGATCTTTGTTTTCATAGTTATCGACTTTTGAATGTCAGTTGCTAGATACCAGATAAAACAATACCGGATAAAAAATGATACCAGATTAAGAAAAAAACCAGATAAAATTGACAAATAAATCTTCATGTTTATAGATTTGTCTGAAAAGTCAAACAAACCCTGCAATATTTAGGAAGGAAAACTATTTTTTCCATGTGTCCTGAGATTAATAATCACAAGCAAATTGAGATGAGAGCTGTGTGGGAAGCAGGATCTGGCAGCAGAAACAAGACTCCAATTCTTCATTGCAGTCACAATGAAAATACTTTAGAGGGGTCAGCTGGCATCTGAAACAGCTGTTTTCTGCCAGTGCCCCATACTTGGTGCTTTAGTCTCAGTGGCAGCAAAACTCTGACACTGAGAAGTGCCTGTTTTGCTCAGTAAAACTAACCCAAATTAATAACCATGGATTTGCTGCCCAGGGGGGTTGTGGAGTCTCCTTCACTGCAGATGTTTAAGACCAGCCTGAATATGTTCCTGTGTGACTTGCTCTAGGTGATCCTGCTGTGTCAGGGGGATTGGACTATATAATCTTTTGAAGTCCCTTCCAATCCCTAATGATTCTATGATTCTATCCTTCAACAATTTGTTTTCTTCTATGAAAGTGGGAGTAGGTGACTGATGTATAAAGGTGTGACTGGGGGAGAATTTAGTGTGAGTTAGGCTTCCCAATGAGCACAGACTAAGAAAATTCTCATGTACAGAGACCTGAGTGTAAAACAGCTGCTGTTTTCCATGAGCAGGATTGGACCTGTGAGGAGGTGAAGCAGCAATTTATCATCAGCAGACACTCCTGGTATTGTTTTCCTGAATCTAGTTATGCAATTGAAAAAGAATCTGAACAGTGTGCGGCTTATAAATAATTATTACAATAAAGCCTGGAATAAATTGTCCCTTTCAGGTTTTATTAATTAACTTTACAGAGTTGCCTGGTTCAGGGAATTAACTTTCATCCTAAGTCCCACCAGTTTTCAGTGCCAGTAGCCGATATTGAGAGTTCCACTGCATTCCCCAAACTTTGTCTTCCCCCCACCCCCGACAAAGTAGTTTTCAATAAGTTTGTGTGCTGCTGCTCACTGGTAGCTTCACAGAGGCCTTTTAAGCCAACCAGAGAGCGTCTGACTTGGCTGATGGAACTGCTGTTTGTGCCCAGTAAGGGATAAAATCCATGAAGAAAAAAAGAAATTGAATGTTTCTCAAAAATTTCTTCCCCACTCCCGTTTTTCTTTCATCGTTTCCAAATTCTCAACTTTTTTCCCTATTGTTCTCTTTGTCCTCCGGCTGCTTCAGCACCACCCACCCCATCCATATTGTCCGAACTTGGAGGCAGCTCATAAAAAGCAGAAAAGTCTCCTTTAGGGCTATTTGGGATGAGGGGGTGTGGGCTGCCTTTTGCCCGCCCCTGGCTCCCGATCCTTCGCGCAGCTCCGCGGGTGCTCAGCGAGGTGGGGCCGGGCGGCGCCGCCAGGGGGCAGCAGCATCCCGCGANCCCGACCCTGCTATCCCGTTCCCCAGCACTCTTTATCCACTTTCTCCACCCCTCAACACATCTCTCCTTCAACGGCCGCCCCCGGCCCATCCCACTCACCCACCGACGGTGAAATGGGAGTCTCCACAGCCGGACCCCGGAGTGGCCTGAAGGCGCGGGGTAAAGCCCCATCGGTGGCCCAGCGGACTAAACCACCTCCATTCCTTCACCTCTGTTTGCCCTTCTGTCTGCCCGGAGAGCGAGATCCGCTCTGCAGGTTGGTTTCTTTGTCTTTTAATAATAATGATGCCGGTGTTTATCTCTTATAACCTTCATAATGCACTGTTGTTGCTGTAATTATTATTTATTATATACCATATACAAAGGGGGAGAAGCGTGTTCAAGAGTCGGGCGCAAACCCCTTCTGGGCGTCTTGAAAACCGAGTAGAAACTCTTGAGACCGGCTTGAAAAAAAATCAGATATAACCCGTTCAGATTGGGGAACAAAGTTCTTATTTTGTTATTTTCCCAAAAACTGGCGAGTTTACTGGAGTGAAATACAGTGGTGGTCACGGAACCGGCAGGGAGTGTCCCCGTGACGGGTCCCCGAGGTGACAGAGGGAAAGAAGTCCAGGATCTCCATCATTCTGCACAGGTGTCTGCTGTGGATGTCGCTGCCTCCTACGAAAGCAAAACAAAGCGAAGAGACTTTTACCCTACTCTGGAAAGGTTGTATCTGAGTCCTCTGTCCCTTCTCATACAAGTTTTTCAGAACATGTCTGTGGGGAAAAGGTGGCTTGGAAGTTTTCATCATCATCATTACTGTCACTATTAACTATCATTCATTCTGGGAGTAACTTGTTTCTGCTGTCTTAGGAGAAACTGTCTGTGCAGGACAGAGCGAGGGGTTTCCTCACCCAGCAGGAACTTCATCTGAGAAAATCCCAGATGAAAAAAAAAAAAAACAAAACAACCCACTTTCATTCATCTTCATGAGTTTTTCCTCAGCGCATCTTTACATTTGATGGCCATTAGCATCTGTGCTTAAATACATATAGACACAGATTTATACCGTATCGAGCTTCATAGGATTGTCTGCAGGTCTGGAGGGACTCAAAATCCCTGCGACGGAGGGTGGCATCTAAGTGGGGGCCGTAGGCTTGCTTCTACACTTTGTTGATCCCCATCTCCAGGTAGGTCACCTGCAGCAGGTCCATTATTACCACACCTGTGAGATTAAGTACTCCTTAAGATATTGGAGGTTTTTTCCCTTTAATCGGGCTGGTTTGGGGAAAAACAAAAACAAAACCAACAACAAAAAGCACAAGAAAAATAACCTCTCAAAAAAGCAAAAACAAAAATAAAACCCTAGAAAACAAACAAAACCCCACAAAACAACAAAAAAAACCCAACAAAATAAAAAACATGAAAGAACCTGGAAACTTAACAAACAAAGCTCTCAAAACAAATTAAGTGAAAACTAGTAAACTCTAAAAATCTCTCCTGTCGTTTCTGCAGCACTTGGAGAGATTGGTCCCATTTAAGAGTGAATGGAAAGCATCCCCCCTCCCCAAAAATACAGGGGTAAATATCCTTTTAAAAGGGTAATTTCACTGAGGCAATTAATTTAAGCCGTCGTTTTCCTACGGTAAGAATAACGATCCCAGCTCAAACAGGACAGAGGAGCTCAAGGAAGAACCGAGTGATGGTCCTCACCATATCCTGTTGGCATGGAATGAGCTGCTTGGTTCCTCTTGATCGGAGAAGATCCCACTTTTTGAGGACGGCCTGGCTCCATGCTTCTCTTCCTCAGTCCCACAGACGACACGGGGATGTCACAGTTCCCTCCCTCCTTCCGGAGGCTCAGTCCACACCCCGCAGCCACACATTTCGGGTGTTCCCGGAGGGTAGGGGGGATGTAGGAAGCGGAGCAGAGTCCAGCATCTATGTGTGAACGAGATTAAACCGAGGTCTTGCGTTTGGCTGTTGTGGGAGAGGGATCTCACTCGATTTTGCAGAGCTCAAGTCAAATGTGCAGAGGGACGGAAAGTACAGGAGTTTTATCAGTCAAGCACATTTTTACTGTAATAATCAAATCAGATTTTTTAAGAATAGACTTATAAAGAACACCAACAAACTTTCCACCCTCGTTTTTGGGGTCGTACTCAATTCTTGCCCATAAAAAGTGCCCTCTGATCAAAAGTTTTGCTTGAGATGCAAGGCTTAGAGTCTGTCTTAAATTATTCCAACCACGAAACATAATGGGTTTTGTGCTTCAGATGTGCTTGAAGCTATTTCCTCCATGAAGCGGAGGATTGAGTGTGTCATGGTTTAAGCCAAATCATCTTCATGGGGTGTCACGGACCTATCCAGCGCCTCGATCCCACCTCCCACTGTCCCGACAGACGGTCGTCAGAGTGGCCTACTTTTTGCTCAGAACTGCAGGTAGCAGTCTTTGCCAGGACAGTTTGGGTAGAGAAAAAAAAAATCATTTGAGGAAAGATGTAAATAGAAGTAAAGCTCTTAGCCAGAAAAATTAAGAAGGGTTTAAAGCCTTTTATCCCCATTTGATTTGGTGTCAACGTCTTGGCAAGAGAGTTTTATTTTTCTTCTGATATTTACGTTCTGTACAACTGTGCTAGTGGAATAGACTGATAAATTGGGATATAAACAATTTTAACCGCAGCAGATTCCCCTGACCCCCTTAAAAATTCTGAAAAAGGCCGAATACCTCACTTTTACCTGACTATATGCATATACGAATCACATGGGTATGATATATACATCATATACGACATGCATATCCTATATATAAACCTTATATATATATATATATATCAGGTATAGAGATGTGTTTAACATTATACGAGTCAGGGAGCTACGTTTTTAGAACAGCTACAAAACACACTTGTAACTTGAACAACTGGGCCAAATCCTGCCTTTTTAAAACAGAACTTCAGTTACTACAGAACTAATTTCGTGATGACTCTGTGCTTAATAATCCCCAGGTTGTTTTTTTTTTCCCTCATGCTTGAACTCTAAAGTGCCGACAGTAACTGATGCTTTTAGCATCTGACCTGGTTAGAAAGAGTTGAGCTGATTTTTGAAGTCGAAAACATTGTTCATGGATTCCTATTGAAATAAATATACGCGTTCAAAAAGATACACATAAATAAAGATATATTTAATTATATGAAAAGAAAAAACCTGATGGTTGTCCGTATAATTAGTAACAGCTCTCGAAAGAATCATAGAATCATAGAATCACTACAGATTGGAAGGGACCTCGAAACATCATCTAGTCCAATCCGCCTGCAACAGCAGGATCACCTAAACCAAGTCACACAGGAACTTATCCAGTCGGGTCTTGAATATCTCCAGTGAGGGAGACTCCACAACCCCCTTGGGAAGCCTGTTCCAGTGCTCCGTCACCCTCAAATAAATAAAGAAAAGAAATAAACAAAGAAATAAACTTGTGTGTGAGCCTGTCTGGAAAGATGCAAACACCAGAGATGGGATAGTCCTTACGAGACAGTGCCTGTAATTAATAGCAGCGTAAGGAAAAGAAAATTATTTGCAAATTAGGGAGCAAGGTTATGTAGATTCCAATCCTTCGGATTTGAAGATAATTCGGTTCTAATGTGGCTTATTTTTTACTCTTAAAATAAGGAAATGGAATGGAAAGGAAAACATTTACACGCCCGTTAGAAGGAACAACGTTATTCGAGGGATTTTATTCTGATGAGTTATATAATGGTAGTTCACGGTTTAATTTGCTATAGCGCTTTGTATTTACGATATTAATCTTCTTATGTTACCCAGAAATAGATATGGAATTAGAGAAAATCGCTCATCGAAACAGGGGAGGCTCATGTACTTCTTTTCATACTAAAGCATCAAAGACTTGTTTTTGTTTCAGAAGAAACTATTTTAATTATAGTGTCATTCTCGTCAGTTTTATTTCGATATGATTAATATATTATCTGTTTGTTGGGATATATTAGGATATATATACACATTATAGGGTGAAAACATCCCCAACCGCGTTGGCAAATACTGGCGTCCGCCGGTTTTCGCTCTGAACAACCATGGAACTTGCACAACCTCACAGAAACATCGGGTTCTCGCACTCCGCTCTAATCAGCGATATAACAAACCACGTTTTGCTCTCATTTGCATTTACAGGGGGATGAAAGCTTGGAGTGATGCAATCGCTGGCGTGTGAACCTCCAGCAAGTCATGGGGGATGTGGTCGTCGCAGCTGCGGGGATGTGACTCCCCTGAACCGTGGTCCTTCACCGTCCCGCGAGGGCATCACACCAAGTTTTCCATGAATCTATTGAGAGAAAATCCCAGAAGGATTCCAGGGGGAAAGTGGACAGTCTGCAGCAATTGAAGTTTGGAGGGAGTCCGGGGTGAATCCCCCTCTCTTCAACCTCTCGGAGAGAGGTGTGCTTCCCCGTAACGAGGGAGAAGCTCATCAAGCCTATTGTGTAATTAACCACGAGGGTCTTCAGCACGACACTTCCCTGGGATGAGCATCCAGGGTTTGCCTCGGTCCATCTCCTCCCGTTCCGGTGGGCTGTCCGCCCGTAGAGCCCACCTCCTCCTCCCAGACCCTTCCCCACAGTCCTCCGTCCGGCAAGCCCCGTCTGCTGCATTCCCATTGCAGAGGCTTTCATAATTAATTATCAGTAGAAATAATAACATTAATGACAAGAGGAAGAGGGGAGGGGGTGCCAGGCCTGTGAAAGGGCAATGCTTCCCCTCCCGGAGCCCCGGCGGCAGCCCCACTCGTGCCGAGGGGTAGACAGCCTGCGACGTCCTTCCCTGTCTTTTGATCCTAAAATCGTGTTGTTTACTGCCCGACACGTGTTCCCGCCGACTTCTGGCTCTGCCAGACGAGGGTCCCAAAGGAGGGACCGCCCCGAAAGATGTGTCCCCGTTTCCCGCGGCTGAAGAGGGGGTGTGAGCGGGTGGGAAATGCCGGGAAAAGGGGAGGAGGGAGACACGCTGCAACCTGGTGTGGGGCAGCTAACTGTGACCGTCCCCCTCCTCCCGTGGCCAATTCCCTTCTCCTTCCCCAGCCAAGGAAGCTTTTTCCGGGTTGTGTCCAGCTGCGGAGCACAGAGCAAATCGGAGGAACACCGGTGAGTAGTGGGACCGGGGAGCTCAGTATGAACCATCCGCGTAGTCTGACCTCGAGGAGGGCAAAACGTGTTTGGGTGCTGGGGCGAAGTGGAGCATTCCCTTCTCTCTGCCCTGTTCCTCTTGAAAAGCCGGAACGTGACAGAGGCGAATGTTGAGATTTGCGCGGAGCGCGATGCGGGGACGATGGGGCTGGCAGCAGCCCCAGACGGCAGTCAGAATGAGGGACTCTTCTGCCTCCCTTTTTCCTTCTTAATACTCCCTTCCCGACCCCAAAATTCTTGCTATCAGTGATAAATATTGTTCACACGAAGAGAAGCTGTTGGGTTACAAGGCTTATCACCCTGCTGGGGTGCTCCTCCGTATTCGGGTCGTTAAACACTCGCACGGATTGGGGGTCGTAGGGCTGCCGCACCCTGAGCATCCAACATCATGTGTATAAGGAGGGCTAAAGGAAATCGGACAAGTACCACCATCTCGGAGAGAAAACAATATAATGGGGTAGGAAGTGTGGGAGGGGGAGCGTTCCAGACTGGTTGCCCTGCCCGGAGTGGGGGATCGGTGATTTGTCCCGCAAGAGCTGCCCACAGAGGCGGGATGCCCTGCTAGAGCTCTGAAGTGTTTTGCGAACAATCATGGGCATCAAAACGGGAAGGTTCTAATGCGGGTGCTGCTGTGCCTGCTCGGGTGATTCTGCTTGAGCATGGGAACCGTTCGTCTGCTGTCCGCACGACACTGCGGGCAGATGCGATGCGGGGAGTGGAAAGAGGTGAACGGTGGCGAGTTGAGGGCGTCCCTGGATCTATGAATGTTATTTTAATGTCAGGGTAGACTTCGGCAGTTCCAGGAGTCACTGGGACAAAAAGACAGTGCTGTCTCCGGAAGGACAGACAGACAAACGCCCAATGCTGCTTTTCCAGCACCGAGGCACCTCTGCAGCCCCTCGTGTTTTTGTCGTTGATGATTTTAATACCTGTTTTCCCACTAGCCCAGGAGAGACAATCACTCAGACAGCCCACGATGATCTTTAGGGGAGATGTCTTTGCTAAGCGGTACCCCTCGGTCTCGTGATGCCTTTGGGAGACGGGAGGGAGGAATAATTTGCATTTACGTTTTACTACCTGGGACATTCCGCCAAGTTTAGTTGGCTTTCCTCGACGTGCAGTCAGCCATGCTTTAATATCAATATTTGATGTTTGTGCGCCCACAGCCTCACGGTAAAAACCCCAAACGGGTGGTTTAGGGATTGTTTGGGGATTTTTTTTATTGGTTTTATTTTTGAACAAGGAGAAATAAACTGCTGCAGGTACAGAAGAAGTATCGCTCGAAAAAGTCGTGTTATTCTTTTCTCCACCCGCAGCCTGTCGAGACATGAAGCAACCAAAACTCCTAGAAGGAGATCTGTGAAATCGTTTACCGGAGCACAGCGATTTGTTGGAAGCTCCGTTAATGAACTACTAAAATAACTAAATAAATAAATAAATAAATAACGGTTAATCCAATCAAACGTAAACTCCAACTTCTCGGGACTGCATCTTCCTCCTGACAGCCTACTGCGAATAGAGAACCTCAATGCCACTGCCACCCGCAAAAAAATTCCTGCCTCTCAGTAGCATAAAACCTTGCATTTTTATATTTTATTAAAATGAGAAAGGGAAAAATCAGGGAAAGGCAAAAAAAGCGCCAGCAAGTGCTTCCAAGATGAGGTTCTTCCGAGTAGCACCGGTACAAATTATATGAAGGATGGGGACGGATATGGCAATATTCTCGTTCCCTGGGATATCGCAGCACACCTCCTCACCTCTTTCCCCTCTCTGCTGCTCCAGAATTCAGCTTTTCATCAAACGAGTAGACACAGAGAAAGACTGTGATTTAATCCCGGCAATTAACATGCGAAAACGGGATAGAGGAGAAGAGGGGTCTTCTTCTTCCCTCCGTGTATGGAAGGTGGGTTGGTTCATGCGAGGGTGCTGTCCATCACGAAGGGGGATGCTGGCATGTAGTCCTTAATCATAAGACCTTCAGGTCTCCATACTTTAAAAAAAATTAAAATTATTATGTGTTTTATCTCGTGGAGTAGAGCCCTGATGGATGAGGTAACGAGTGGGGATTTGGGGAAAGCGGGGACCTGCTTGCTTCTGCCTGCTCCTGCCCGTGGGTGTCGCTGTCTCCCCGCCGCCACCACCAAGAACAGGACCAGGTGGTGGAAGCCTGAGCTCGGCGACCTGCAGAGCTCTCAGGTCGAGCTGACGGAGGCATTGGGAGTGGGATAAGCCTAAAAGAGAAGCGAGGTCTCGCCTATGCACCGCATCTTGCCCACATTTTCCTCCCCACTCGCTCACAAGCAGTGTTCGACCATTCGCGTTTGTGGGGGGAATTAACCCTCCCCCCAACTCCATACCGTTATTTATAAAATAAAAAAGGAAAGTACATTAACTCCTTTCCGGGCGTCCGTAGATACGGAAAACAGTGAAATAACAGTGGGTTTACAAACTTGCCTTTATTGGTGGATTATTTTACACTCGAGAAAATAAAAGAGCAGAAAAGACAATCGTGAAAATAGCTGCTCGTGGCTGACATCCCAAATTAGCTGCTTGGGCCACTCGTCTCAGGATGGATCTGGAGTGGTCGATCTGCCAGTTCACTAAAATACCCTTGACAAAGAGTTTTCTGCACCTCACTGCCGGGAAATTCCCCCATTTAGCCACTGTCTGGAGTCGGGGTGAAAGTATCGCAGTTCTCGCCCCCTCTTCTCCTGCCGCTCCTCTTCGTTTCTACTCCTAATCAAGGGGAATGCTCTTAATCAGAGACAAGAGGTACGGCTTTGGCGTTTTCTTTATTATCTCCAAAGGAGGTGTGATGCCAGGGTGTATTCGCACAGGAAGACTTGGTAAAATGAATTATATATATATATATATGTATATTTTAATGTTTATGCATAGTCAGAAAATTCTAAATTCAGACGTTTTACCTAACTGAAAGAACACCCCTCCAAACCACCCACCCACACCTTTTTTTCTTATGTCATAGTTCGATTAACTTCACCTAATGCTATAGATTTCCCATTCTACGTCTTTTCCGTTCCAGTACTGAAGTCCTGCGGGCGGAAAAAAATAATAATAAAAAATAAGACATTTCTCTATACTTGCATCTCAAATAACCTAAAATAATATATAAATAACGCAAAAAATATGATGTGTCTTCACTTGTGGAAGAACATGCGCTTCCAACTATTTACGTTTTGATAGGGATGAAAAGACGAGGGAAAAAAAAATTCTACATTTAAAGTCCCGAGCAGGCGACTTAGATGACTGAAAAAGTTAACAGTACTGGGGGGAAAGATTTAAAACAAAAATTAAAATAGAAGACAAATGTAGGGAGAAAGATGAGAAAAAAAAAAAAAAAGTGATAAAAAAGATGAGAAAACAAGGAGGTGGATGTATTTCATGTGTTTATGTTCGACCCCGCCGTGTCTCATCACCATTGCTGTAAGGACCACCCACTACAAATCTGAGCATTATTAATGATATGTGTTTATTTATCCGTGAAATCGCCAACTTCGGTTGCATTTCGAACACGTCGGGAGAGCCATACTGTTGAATATACGCGTCGGCGGTTTTTTAGCTGTGAAAGGCTGGTGTTAGGTAACGCGTGTGCGGGAGAAGAGGCGGAGGGGGGCGGG
>VXBP01000288.1:0-15226 GCA_013400115.1 Rhinopomastus cyanomelas | reverse complement strand
TATTCCCCATGCTCTGTGCATTGGTGTATAAGCATAATCAACGTGCATGTACAATCTCTGTTGTTTGCAAGGCATGTGTTCTGCTGTTTGTAGTCCTGTTTTAAGCATCTAGTGTTGGTGCTGCTTTCTGAAGTAGTGTTTTCCACAGCTCTGCAAATGTCTGAAATAATAACAAAATGAGAATGTTTCTCTTTCTCGGTTGTGTGTTTTTTTAAATTTTTACATTTGTGATGGAATTCCCCCGTGTCTTCATGTGTGGCCTCTAGGACTTGGAGAATGGTAGCTGTGACCTGCTGAGCCTATCACCTTTCGTGGTATTTGGTTATGGGTGACTGGAGGTTATCATGCTGCAGCTTGCTTCTATGGAAGAAGCAGGAAGAAGTTGCAATGTGCCTCTTCATGACTCCTGTTCCGTGGAAATCCCCAATGTAGAATGTGCAGTCTTTAAATTTGTGCACTGCAGTACAGTTAAATGTTTGCACTTTTTTGGATAAATTTTAAATTAAAGAATGTGGCTCGGTTTTGGGGGGAATTACGTGTTATACTAAACAATCAACAAGGTCACAAAATCCTAGCAATGTGGAAGCACTGTAAGAAATTAAATGTTGAGATCCCAGTATCCTGATGAGTTTCTCTTCCATCTTTGTAATGGAAGAGTGTAGAATCAGACAGTCGCCAGCTTGAGTAGGAAGTTGTACCTCTGAGTGAAAACCAAAGAACAGTCTCTACACCTGTTAGCAATAATTAAACATACTGTGAAGTATTTTTCAGGCTATCTGCTTGTAGAGGAAAATACAAGGGTGTGACTTTTTTTCTTGTCTTGGTAACAACACTTAGAGCCTTTGGCTTCCTATATGCAGTGGCTGTGGTATTTTGTTTTCTTCCTGTATTACTCATGTATTGTCTGAAAACACTGAAGTGCGGTCTGGTAAATGAGTCTGAAAACCAGGAGAGGAGAGTTTTGTGCCACCTATCCATAAGTTAAAATACAACTTACGCGTTTCCAAAATCTTGGAGATTTTAAAAATGTGTACTTTGGCTTGAATTGCTGGCGCTTTGATTGATAAAATAGGTACCCAGTATTGTTTTCAAAATATGTGTATTTTTAGACAAATTTCCTGAGGAAATGGAGTTTACATGATGATGCTGTCAGTCCGTATGTGTAGGTCTTTACTGAAAACTTGTTGAGTCTGTCATCTGATTTCAGCCAAACTTAGGGTGACATTTTAAAGGTGACTGTATTGAATTTTTTGAAATTTTTAAGTTAATTAGTGGTGACAGACCAGAACTTGAGCTCTTGCTGAGGAGAAAAGAGGCAGAACATGAGCTGTCAGTAATGAATTAGTCAGTTTGCACCATTTGGTTTGCTGTCTCCTGTGGATTAGTAATATTATAGAAATCACTGATTTTAAAGGGAAAAGGATACATTTCCATAGCAAAGTGAAGTTTCCATAGTTCCGATATGCACAGCGAGATGTGAAGTTTTCCAGACAAAATGGAGCTGCAAAAAGAAGTCACTTCATTTGTGCGCTTGGAAGCATTTCCTTTTAAAATTTAGATAGAACAAGTTAGTAGAAGCCATGCTGGTTCTATTTACTGTATTCTATCTCTAAATGAGGGATTGGAAATCAAGGTTCATTAATTTAATCTTATTCTTCAAATTTTCCTATAACTTCATTTTAAAGCTCTGTTGAGGGTGCCCCTTATTTTATTAGGAAACAGTGTCCTTGGAAGGGATAAGTGATACTGTAAAAGCAGTACACACTTCAGAACTGCTGCTACAAAATTCTCTAGTTCTCTACAGTGCAGGTCAAGTTACAGGCTAAATTTTTGATTAATCTTCTGTGCTTTGTTGATGTGTTAACCTCATTAAATTCCACTATACATCTGTTGTGTTTTCAGAGGAAATAAATACTCTCTTCTTCCCCTCTCCTAAGTCTTTAAATGCACACATATATGCTGATATGTATGGTTTTTAAGTGTTTAGCAGCCAGTGGAAGTTTGAGAATCTGCCCACCTGAAATCGAAATTGTCTTGTTTTTTTAAATCAACCAATTTATCTTTTGTAGTGCCTGAAAATGACAACAAAGCGGAATTTGTTTGTGCGGCTGGTGCCGTGCCGCTGTCTGCGTGGAGAGGAGGAAACGGTCACAACCCTTGATTATTCTCACTGCAGCCTGGAACAGGTGCCTAAGGAGATTTTTACTTTTGAAAAGACCTTGGAAGAACTCTATTTAGATGCCAATCAGATTGAAGAACTTCCAAAAGTATGTTGGCTGGCTTTGCTTTTATTTACGTTTATTGACTTTGTTGATTCATCAGCATTGTAGGCCCTAACAGTGTGTAGTTTCCTTCTTCAGCTTTTAGGCTGCAGTTTGCCAAATATTTTCCAGTGAATGTTGGTCCCAGAACAAGCAGCCCTGGTAGAAGAAATGTTTGTGTGTTCCAGCACAGCTAGTTTGTTGGCATCAATTGGGTGGAAACTACTTAAGCAACAGATTTAGCCCAAGAGGTACATAGCTGTTGCGGTGTCTGCTCAAACTGGGTATTCAACAAATTGCAGCATTATTTTGAATCTCTGATAGCACATGAAGATTAATGTCTTGTTCACATTTCTTTATTGTAGCTGTCTTTCATAAGACAGCTACAATGTAAAGTACCTGTTCATTAAGTCCTGCTTTCTTCTGTACGTATACTGAGGAGACTTTGTGAAGTATCTTAGATTACTTAAATTCAAGAACTAAGGAGAATGAATGCCACTTTGGTGGCATCTTTATTATAGAAATTAGTATTTGTTGTATGTTCTGAAATCTGGATACAAAGTGTGCACTGAATTATCATTATAGGAAAGAATTACATGTATTGACAGACTTCTAGGAAATGCAGAGTGATCACTGCAATTGATTTGTTTTCATTATTGGGCCTTGTCTTTGTGGAACTCAATCCTAGTAGTCAATGAAAGAATTGTTTTGCTGCAATTGTGTGCAAGTCTTTGCAGGACACAGGACAACTCTATATTGCCAGATTTTTGGAAAATTTGCTGTAAGCACTTAAAATTTTTCTGGTTTTGATTTTTTGAAAGATAAATGAAACAAGGTTATAAAGCAATTTCAGAATAGTAATTTGACAGCTATCAGAAGCCCTGAAATTCAGTGATACTGATTTAAACTGTGTGTTTTGAAAGTCCAGCATTGAATGTTACAAGTTTTTGAACTGTTTCTGCATTTAATTCCTGTTTCCCAAATCATAAGAACTAAGCAAACATCTTCCTCCCACACTTCTAATTCTCTAAAATATTACTTTTATTGATCTTAAGAGGAAGACAGACTGTACTGTAGCAATCAAATTGGATATGTGTTGGCATTTGAGACCAGTATAAGCTGATAGTCAGCTTTATCTTCCTTTTCTGCTATATGCCATTTGATTTCATTAGTAAATTCCTAACTGAAATCCCGTTTTGATACATGAATAAAATGGGAGGTGAGAAGTGTGCCATTTGCCTTGGTCTAGCCTAAGATTAAATTATCCACAAGATCACAAAGACTGCTTGAGGATTTATGTTTTGTTTGGTTTTCCTTTTCTTTACAGAACTACAGGGACTTGTAATAGCCTAAACTTATTTTACGTTAAGTATTTGCACATTGTAATAAGTCATCCTTAAAGACTTGATTTTGGGAAGCTAATACTTTTTTTTTTCAGCCTTCAAGTAATTTTGGTCATTGATTTTTACTATTATTTCAATTTTGAAAAGAAAAAAAACCCTTACATATAAATTAAAATGCTGTAAAGGAAATGGAGAGATTAGGGAGTAGCAAAGGCATATTACAAGTTATTTATTTAATCATTTAGCAGAAACTAATCTTTGAAGATATTTAAGGGAAGGCCTGTAACATTTGAATTGATCCTGGCGTTATTTGGAACAAGAGTTTCAAGCCTGTGTATGCCTTTTCCCTAACCCAAACTTTTATTTACTCTTTTGAATCTGAAAGAGTCTTCTAATTAAGCCATATTAGATGAAGGGTGCAGTGCTTGTTATGCTGTCTCCATCTTTCTGAAGCCTGGTTAAGACATTCCCACTCTTCCCCTTTTCTTTTTGCTCCACTGCTGTGTTCTTCTTCCTCTTTTGCAATCTGCTGCCCTTTCTAAGCCACAGCGCAACTGGTTTGGGGCCACCTTGTCAACCTGATCACTGAAATGGGCTGTCAGGATGTGCAGCTTTTTTTTTCATTCGAGGTGGTTTGGTTTTTTTTTTTTCAATTGCCTCCAGTCTTTCCAGAACTCCAGCATGCTTCAAAAATCCATTCCTAGAGTACTGCTCCTTTAATTTAGTTCACTTGCCAAGGACACAGCATGAGCAAACTGTGGTGGGCAGAAACAGTGGTAAAGAAGGTTTTAGATTTACGCTGACTTCCTGTGTATGCAGTCTCACTTTGGAAAGTGACAGGTTGTTCTAAATGCTTTCATTTTGTTTGCCAAATCACACCTGAAAAAGTACGCTGTTTATTCCAAGTGCCTCAGAGAGTGCATTTTTGCTTTTCTGCTCAAACCGTAGCATTTTGCATATTTCATCTCACTTCATTGTTTATTAAAAAAATACAAATCTGTGGTAATATAGTCCTTAATTATAGGACTCTTGATGTTTACTGACAATCATGATTGTCTATTTAATCACTGAACATGCGAAAACTGAAAAGAACAAAACCGACAAACATAACATATAAAAAATACCATACAAACATCCATTTTTTTCTTCCATTGCACTAATAGTAGTTGCCCTGTATTGTTCATTTGTAAAGCTTTTGAGGAAGAATCTAAAGGTTCTTTGCATATAGGAGAAGATCTTGTCTTAGACTAATACTTGATATGGTAATGCACGTATACAGAGGAGGTTACAGAGTTTTCTGTATCCTTAGAGCAAACATGCACAGGTTTTAATCCTGACTTTAAATCCAAATTCTGTGTTATGTAACTGACTACTGAAAAATGCCTATATCAGTTTCAGGTTTTTTGTTTGGTTGGGGTTTTTGGGTGATTTTTTTTAAGAGTAATTACTTCTGGGGTATCACATGGATAATACAGAAAATATTTTGCAGCACTTGCAAGTGTATACGTAACTACAGATAATTTTCTGAGATAATGTAAGGAATTTTTAGGAAGTGTTAAGCATAGCTGCTGGCTTGTTGTGACTACAGGTTTTTGCTTTCCTCAGCTTTGTAAACTTAGTCAATTTTGAATAAAGCCAGTTAAATAAAGTTTTTGTAGTGAAAGACTCTTTAAGTAGTCTGACCTTCAAGCTGTGAGGTCAGAATTTTAAAAGGATTAAAAGCAGAAGTATATAGAGGAAACTAAGAGAAAGTCACATTCACTTTTTTCTTTGTTTCAATAGCAACTTTTTAACTGTCAGTCTCTGCACAAGCTGAGTTTACCAGACAATGATCTAACCACATTGCCAGCATCCATTGCAAATCTCGTTAATCTCAGGGAACTGGATGTCAGCAAGAACGGTAAGTCACTTGACTTAATATATTGAGGTAACTAAAAGGCAAATCACCACTGACTATACTTTCACTACTGTCTTTGTACAATTTCTGGAAGCTAAGCAGCTTGTGAGTTTTAAATTATCACTCTGTATCACAGAATCACAGACTTTTATGGTCTGGTTGTGATATTTAAATGTATCTCAAATTGATTGGTTTGTACTTTGAGATTCATTACTTAAAAATTAGGTTGTAAGGTATTTTGTTTCCTTTCAAAATGTGTATGCTCAAATACATTATAGTAGCTTTCTTCGTATTTTACTGTACTGAAGAGAGTTTGCACAAGAACTTGTAAAATTTTACTGGACTATGTTTTACTTTGCTTCATATGAAAATTATTTTCAGTTTATTTTAATGAGGTGTCTTAAAATTGTAGTAGGACTTTGCCGTTTTGCTGTCCTGCTCTGGGGATGGTATTTTCAGTCACATGGAGAAGATAGTCTCTGGACAATGACTGGTTCACTTGTCTGACTTGTGAGTCATCCTTTTATGAGTTGAAACATTGTCAGCCTAGTATTGTATACATGGCGTTTTATTAATGGTGCTGCTTTGGCAAGTTGGCAGATGTGTGCAACTATGAGGAGACTGAAATAACTTAGACTTTCATCAAACTCTGATGTGTGGCTTCTTTGAGAGAAAGTTCAATTATGCTAATTGAGGAGGATATAATAGTCTTGTTTTACTTGTTCAACATGAAGTAAGAGGACTTATTCTTAAAATAATATTTGAAAAGAATAGTAACATAATTATGCCAAGGATTTTTATTATAAGAAATTTATTATTTGGACTTCTAACTAATTATGACTTCACAAAATTATAAAAGTTTTACTTCATTAAGACAGTGTTCCAGTTACTGATGTTTTGGTGTTCTCGTTAATTCTGCATTGTCACCCAGTCTGTACTTACACTGTTAACTTTGTTGTTTCTGGCTAAAGAACACAGCAGGTTCTTTATTTATGTGTTCTCTGTACACAGTTTTGTGTGACAATTTGACCTGGTAGTCACTGCTCTGTTCCTGGTACAAGTGGATTAATAGTCTTTCTTAAATAACACTGGCCTTAAAATGTTCATAGTGACACACAACATGGAAAGAGTCATCTTTTTGTCCTAGACTGAACTATTGAAAGGATTATCTGTTTCCAACACAAGTTCTTAATAGGGAAGACTGTGTTGCAGCAAAAGGACATTTGAATTATAGTGCTGGCAGGTTCCTTAGCTGATGTACGCAAAGAGGTAGCTGATCCCTCACCAACTAGAGTTACTTGTCCTTCCAAATTGGTGTAACCTTTAGCTAAACCTTCAGAGAGCTGCTGAAAGACCATTTGTTCCCCTCTGAGGAAGTGATAGCTGAAAAATATACTATCTCAGTAGACTGTGAAGCTCTGCATTTCTAGGGGTTGTTTTGTTTTATTTTTAACGCCTATTAGAGATACAGCTGGACACACACTTATTTAAACAATTACAATGTGTCTGTTCTCAATTTTATCCTAGTTTGGATAGCTTCTCTACCTAGTATTGCATATCAAAATCAGTGCAGGGGTCAGATGCTTGTTTATTTGGGACATCTTGTCTCCCACAATTCCTGAAAGCTCTGTAAAGCTCAAAATACTGCCACATCATCTACGATAGTTGACTTGTTTGCACCAATTGACATAGTTCTCTTTGGTCAATGCATTCAGTTGTTTTCTAAAGAGCCAATACGAAAATGAAGAATTAGACTTCAGTTTTAGAGTATCTTCAAGTTACGTCAAGAATTCTGGAGTCTGGCTCACAGAGGAAGACCTGTTGCACAGGAAAGCATCCTGCTTTCCCAGTAAGGCTACATATGTATGTAAGTGTGTACATAGTATTTGACATTTAGATGCAGAATTCTTTAGGGTAGGAGATTTGTTCTATAAAAAGCATTAATCCAAGAAGGCAATATTTTTGATGTTTTAGTAGCTCATGAAAGGTCTTGCCTTTTTCATTTCAGTTTTAAATGTGTCTAATTCCAGGTTACTGAAATCAAGCTATTTTAAAGGCTGAAGCATAAACTGGGTGACTGCTCATAAAATCAGGCTTTTATGGAAGCCTGGGAAATGGGCTTGAAATGGGTTGTGCCTGTGGAGTCACTGTAGTGGGAAGCAGCATGATTGTATATTTTTCTCTGCTTTTGCAGGTGGTAAAAGAAGATTACATTTTAAAGTTATTCAGACCTTTGGAGCATGAAATAAAAGATAATAAAGTAACTAACAAGACCAAAAGATTTATGGTGTTTTGGAAATAAGAATATTTTCAGTAGCCTCTCAGATTGTGGAGTCTCTTTCTCTGGAGATGTTTAAAATGTGCCTGGATATGTTCCTGTGCGACTTGGTCTAGGTGATCCTGCTGTGGCAGGAGATTAGACTAGATGATCTTTCGAGTTGCCTTCCAATCACTAATGTTCTATGATTCTGTGATACTAAGGGGTGGTTCTCTTTCACTACCACATTACAGCGAANATACTCCAGGTGTGGTCTCACCAGGGCAGAGTAGAGGGGGAGAAGAACCTCTCTCCGTCTGCTTATCACCTCCATTCTGTGTTCATTTGGATGTCTTTTGCAAGGAATCTTAATGGAAAAATAGACTAAGTGCAAGAAAACAAACGACACATATGCACCTCCAAGTATATCTGCCTACAAAACTATTTTAAGTAATTTTGAAGAATTTTGTTAACATATGCAAGTTTAGATCAAATATGCTTTCTACACTGTTGTAAAATCATCTGCTGATTTGGCAAACTAGCTTCTGTAGACTGTGAAGAAGTTAGGGAGCTGGAAAATGAGAATTCAGGAGACTGCCTCTTCTTATGTTGCCCATCTGGTGCATTTAGGAATGTGGCTTTTCAAGGAATTGAGAATTATTTATGGTCGATAGTGAGACAGATCCAAGGTTTCTTCATGGAGAAGTGAGGAAGATTCTGAATACAAAAATAACTTGCTGTAAATTTGCTATTTCTATGATTATACTGAGGAGATAGAGGAGGTTCAGATGGGAGCAGGGCTTGTATATCAAAGGTGATAACTGAATACAAAATAATGAATCTGCTGCTGACTTCACCCGAGTCTGTAGCTTTACTATTTTGTAACATCATACGGAAGTCTTAAATGTAGCAGCTTTTTGTGTTAATTATGAATAAATATCATATTACTCTTTAAACATATTAGTTAAGCACCCACCTCGTTAACAAAATGAACAACAAATATATTGTCAATACTGTGTTTTATTTAAATCTAATTTTTATTCTAGCTACCACAGCCAGTAAACTTGTTTTAAAATTCATTAGAAAAGCTTTAAAATCTTCTTGTGTGTTTCCTGGGATGTTTTATTTCCTCTTCTTTAGCTGAAAATACTGTTTAACTTGTCCCTTGACTGATATTTTTGCATTAATCATTACATCAACTGTATAAATTTTCCCTGCACTCCAGTCCTTCAAATAAAGATTCTGCTTAAATTTTTATATTGTAAACTTCAGAAGGAGACCCCAGTATAGACATAGCTCATAATCCTGCTAATGACCATCACTAAAGGGAGGACAGGTGGAAAGCAAACTTTCAGAGTGTATAGAATTGAAGGAGTTTGTAAAATGAAGGTGAAGAAGTCATTCTACATTCTAAGATAGAATCAGATACTTCTAAGGTGAAATCACTTCCAAGAAGAATCAGGAAATACAATGGAGTTTGTTTTCAGAATTTAAAAAGGCAGATGTGAGACACTAAAGATTATCCTTAAGCAGAGATCATAGAACAGCTCCTTTTACAAAGTGCTCTTTACAGCCCTTTGTCTTTCTCTCGTATCTCTTTCCTGTGTCTCTCTGCATTCATAGAATCTTAATGCTTTTAATAGGAGAACTGAAAAAATAGTAATCCAACAGTGCGTGCATGTTTCTGGTATGGAGAGGTATAGCTGAAGAAAAGTTCAATGTCTGAAGCCAGTTACTAAATGCAGCTTCTGTCACATGGTAGAGAGAGACAGTGTCCCACTTGTTTGCTCTTTCTTCTGAATGTGTACTACAGGTGTGAAGTATGTTTCACACTCATTCCAATTTTACTGCTCTTTCATTGATCCATACTAAGTTGTTGAGTTAGATTGGTAAAAATGGTGTGTGCAGCAGCAATCCTGGCTCTAAGAAGAAACAAATTATTGGGCTCTTTCATTGTTAGCTTTTTCAAATCAGTTGAATTTCTGTTCATAATTTGTTGTTAAAATTGTTGCTGCCTCTTAAAGACATAGTAAAAGAGGAGATGACTATATAGTTCTCTGGTTATGGTCAAAAGCATGCTGATTTAACATGTCTGTATTTGGATAGGTGGCATTTTATTTGGCTCTTCTGAAAGCGAGTTCATATTGGCATTCATATTGGTGCTGGGTTAAACTGTAGGAGGTCACATTGGTGCAGGTCAGTGCCATCGAGCCCAGCACCAATCCTGCTCTCAAGAGAATTCGACAACAAATGAAGCAATCTTGCTATAAAAAAGGAATTTTTTTAAACTCATAACACTGAAAGAGGAAATAACCCAAAAACTATATATAGGAAAAAACAAAACAAGATAAAAAGGAATTGCATCACATGGCTTTACATGTACACCCTGGAGTAAGCATGTAGTTCAGATCAGAGGGGCATAGAAGCACCCTGTATTTGCTTGCACTTTATCTCTACACTGATTCTTGTGCCCAAAGACAAGGCTGAAGGTGAAGACATGGCACACAGATACCCACGCACCCAAAAGACAAGGCCACCGAAGTAGCATTTCCATACAATGACCTATTGGATAAGGAGAAGTTTGCGCTATTCACAGATGAGTGGTAGAGATCTAGGGAATGAATCTGGAACCTCGTAGCCTGGAGATTGACTGTGGACTATTGTGCCTTGAATGAAGCACGCCACTGCCCAGTGCAGTGCCAGACATGCTGGAACTCCAGCATGTGCTGGAGTCCAAAGAAGCCACATGGTTAGTGAATGGCAGAGGATCCACCAAAAATGGTACACACTCGTGACCTTAAAGAAACCTCTCAAAAGTGAAGTGGTGGAAGAAGACAAAACCCCTCGATTGCTCAGTGGCAGAGCCTGAGGACAATGTCTCCGCACCTGCACCAGTTCTCCACAATCGGGAACAAAGGCAGGATGGCACTGGTCTCGTGGGACCATGCCGGTGGTAACGGCAAAGGCAACACGTTGCTGGTGGGTCACATGAGACTGCCTCTGCAGCCAGAGCAAGGCTCTGCTGCATCCCAAAGTTGAGAAGCCCCCCTCCAGGGGATTAGGAGACAACCAGGGGATCAGGTCTAATCAACATGAATTTATTAAAGGGCAGGTCCTGCCTCATGAACCTGATCTCCTTCTGTGACAGAATGACCTGACTGTTGGATGAGGGAAAGGCTGTGGATATTGTTTACCTGGACTTTTGAAAAGCCTTTGACGCTGTTCCCCACAGAATTCTCCTTGATAAGCTGGTTGTTCATGGCTTGGATGAGCACACAATCTGCGGGATAAAACACTGGTTGAATGGCCGGGCCCAAACAGTGGTGGTTAATGGAGTTAAATTCAGCTAGTGGCCTGTCACAAGTGGTGTATCTCAGGGCTTGGTGTTGGGACCATCTCTGTTTAATATCTTTATTGATTATCTCAGTAAGGACACAGAATGTATCATTACTAAGTTTGCAGATGGCACCAAGTTAGGTAGGGAGACAAGACACCAGGAGGGTGGGGAGGCTCTTCAGAGACTTGGATAGATTGAACCAATGGGCCAGTGTTAATGGCGTGAGCTTCAGTAAGGCCAAGTGCCAGGTCCTGCACTTGGGCCACAATAACCCCATGCACTGCTACAGGCTTGGGGAGGTGTGGCTGGAGAGCGGTCTGGCAGAGAGGGACCTGGGGGTTCTAATTGATAGGAAGATGAATATGAGCCAGCAGTGTGCCCAGGTGGCCAAGAAGGCCAATGGCATCCTGGCTTGTATTAGAAATAGTGTGGCCAGCAGGAGTAGGGAGGTTATCATCCGCTTGTATTTGGCACTGGTGAGGCCACATTGTGAGTGTTGTGTCCAGTTTTGGACACTTCAATACAAGAGAGATGTGGAGGTGCTGGAGCAAGTGCAGAGGAGGGCAACTAAGCTGGTGAAGGGCCTTGAGAATAAATCTTGTGAGGAGAGACTGAATGAGTTTGGGCTCTTTAGTTTGAAAAAGAGGAGACTGAGAGGAGACCTCATCACTCTCTTCAACTACCTGAAAGGGCATTGTGGAGAGGTTAATGCTGGTCTCTTCTCACAAGCAGTTAGTGACAGAACAAGAGGCACTGGGTTAATGTTACAACAGAGTAGGTTTAGACTGGATATTAGGAAGAATTTTTTCACAGAAAGGGCGGTCAGGCACTGGAATGGGCTTTCCAGGGAGGTGATTGAGTCACCATCCCTGGCTGTGTTTAAAGATCATTTGGAAGAGGTGTTGAGGGATCTGGTTTAGGGGTGAACTTGTAAGGTAGGGTAGATGGTTGGACTTGATTGTCTCAGGGGTCTTTTCCAGCCAGAGTCATTCTGAGGGTTCTAGGGAACCACAGTTCAGCTCCATGAGGGAAGAAGGTGAAAAGGTTTCAGGGAGTTACAGTTTGGCTTGGCACAGTTCCAGTGGGCGAAGAAGGTGAAAGGGCTTCCAGGAATTACAGTTTGGCCCAACTCTGCGTGATTCCCCAGGAGGTTAAATCTCTTTCTCCCCTCTGTAGTCACAAGGGAAAGGGAAAACAGTTTCATCGTCTCATCGCAGTTCATTGGGTGTTTTTCAGAAGAGATCGCCTTGCAGCTGTGTTCATAGCTCATCCTGTCTCATTCTGGAGACGGAAGCTGCACGTCCAGCTCAGCTTAGTTCTCTTTAAATTGTGCACTGTCTCCATGGTGGAGAAATAGAGGATGGAGGCTGCTCACACAGAAGCAGGCAGAGGCACTTGCATAGGGCTGCCCAGAGTTGAAGCCACTGAACTGCCTCTGCTCTGGGTCAGCTGCTGGAGCTGGGTTCTTCCAGGGCTGGAGGGTGCACGCTGTGGACGGCTGCCACCCAGGCCCAACCCCTGGGAACAAGGAGTTTGTAGCTGCTCCCCTCAACCCTTTAGGGCCTATGGCCTGGGGAGCCATGTCGAGTTCCAGACAGTGTGGGTAGATGCAGCTCCTCTGCCAGTGTTGCTGGGAAGATGTCCCAGACCCAAGAGAACTAAACCAGGAAATAGGCTTGCGTTGTCCAGCCTTTGTGGAAAGTTCACACTAGGGGTTAATGGGAACATCTCTTAAAGCTAAAAAGCCTTTTTATTCATGAAAGCACAAATGTAATTACCTGAAAGTTTTAGGCAAGCCTCAAAAGGTGACGTTCTCTGTTGCAGAGGTGTTGTCTGTTTTGTTTTCTAAGTAGTTATCACAGATTTAAGTCATTTGTGCTTGAATGAATTCTTGACGCAGGAGCTGGAGAAATACTGTTATTCAAAACATGAGGTTTAACACATTGAACCAAAGCAATATTTCATCCAAGTACCCAGCCAAGACCAGTATGACCAATGTTCAGTAAAACTAAGCTTAGAGAATTATCTCAATGTTATTCACACAGTATCACAGTGCATTAGGGATTGGAAAGTACCTTGAACGATCATCTAGTCCAATCCTTCTGCCACAGCAGGACCACCTGGACCAAGTCACACAGGAACATATCAAGGCGAGTCTTAAATATCTGCAGCTGGACTGTAGGAAAGTTAATGTCACTTGGGTCAGCATGAAATTTCACACTCAGTAGCCAAAACACAAGCAGAGTACAGTTTGTTCTTGATGGTCTTGTTCCCTGGGTTCAGTCTGTCCTGTCCACATGGCTAATAAAGTGTTGTAGAAGCAGACACAGTTACATGCCTTCACTGAAGAGAAAGAGCTGCAATTTCTGTAATCACAGAATCATTCAGGTTGGAAAAGACCCTTGGGATCATCAGGGCCAACCAGCAACCCTACTCTACAAGGTCACCCCTAAACCACATCCTCCAACACTACGTGTAAGCTTCTTTTAAACTCATCTCAGGATGGTGACTCAACCACCACCCTGGGCAGCCCATTCCAGTGCCTGATGACTCTTTCCATGAATAACCTTTTCCTGATGTCTAATATAAACCTACCTTGTTGAAGCTTGAAACCATTCTCTCTGCTTCTTTCATTAATTACCTGTGAGAAGAGACCAGCACCAACATCTCCACAATGCAGAGATGGAATACATAGTTGTAGACAACAGTGAGGTTTCCCCTTAGCCTTGTTTTCCTCAAACTAAACAGGCCCAACTCTGTCAACCTCTCCTCGTAAGATTTATTCTCCAGGCCCTTCACCAGCTTTGTTGCCCTCTTTAGCACTCGCTCCAGCACAGTTTCCTTTGTACTGAGGTGCCAAAAACTGGACCCAGTACTCAAAAGTACGGCCTCACTTCTCCTCAGTACAGGGGGACAGTCACCTCCCTGCTTCTGCTGGGGACAGAGTTTCTAGTACAGGCCACAATGTCATTGGCCTTTTTGGCCACATTGGCATACTGCTGGCTCATATTCAGCCACCTGTCAGTTAGAAGCCCCAGGTCCTTTTCTTGCAGACAGCTTTCCAGCCACACTGCCCTAAGCCTGTAGCATTGCATGGGATTGTTGTGACCAAAATGCAGGACCCTACACAATTATCCTCAGTTAATTGATGCTGTCAAGGTCCCTCTGAATAGCCTTACTACCCTCCAGCAGATGGACACTCCCTCCCAGCTTGTCTTCTGCAAACTTACTGAGGTGCAGTCAATCTCCTCATCAACATCATTGATGAAGATGGTGAACAGGAGTGGCTCCAGCACTGAACATTGGGGGACACTACTTGTGACTGGCCTCCAAGAGGATTTAACTCCATTGACCATAACTCTGTGGGCTCAACCACTCTTCCACTCAGAAGAGTACATGCCTGTCCAAGCCATGGGCAGCCAGCTTATTCATGAGGATGTTGTGGGGGACAGTGTCAAAGGCCTTACTGAAGTCCAGACAGACTACACCGACAGGCTTTCCCTTGTCCACTAAGCAGGTGACCTTATCAAAGAATGTAATCCGGTTTGTCAAGCAGGACCTGCCTCTCATGAACTCATGCTGACTGGGCCTGCTTGCCTGGCTGACTTTTAAAAGATTCATGATGGCTCTCAAGACACTCTTTTCCACGGTATCACAATACATTAGGGATAAGCGACCTTGAAAGATCATCTAGTCCAACTACCCCGCCACAGAAGGACCATGTAGACCAACACTGCACAGGAACACATCCAGGTGGCTCTTAAACATCTCAAAGACTCCACAGACTTCATTGGCAGCCCCTTCCAGGGCTCTGTCACGCTCACCATGAAGAAGTTTCTTCTCATATTTGTGTGGAACCTCCTATATTCCAGCTGATACCCACTGCCCCTTGTCCTATCATTACATGACATTGAGAAGAGCCTGGTTCCATACTCCTGATACTCAGTTTTCCCATGTTTGTAAATATTAATGAGGCCAACTCTCAGTCTCCTTCAAGCTAAAGAGACCAAATTCCCTGTGCCTTTCCTCATCAGGCAGATGTCTCTCTCCCTTCATCATCTTTGTGGCTCTTCGCTGAACTCTCTCCAGCAGTCAAAGAATCATAGAATCATTACGGATCGGAAGATCATC